>KZ345113.1:202494-235690 GCA_002352805.1 Teladorsagia circumcincta
ACATAAAAATATTGCGTTGTGAAAGTTGTTGAGCCCTCACCTTTGTGCTATACTACCAGCGATTTACTACGAATGCAGACTAATCGATGCCACTTTCGAATTTTCGATTAGTCGGCAAGACTGTTGGCCCTAACGTTCAACACGTGAAGATCCGTTACTTGCCACACAACACTATCCGACCGGCACCATGTCCTGGCTGGGGGTCGGAAAGAAACCGGCGCAAGTGAAGAAATGATAATGTTGTATCATGGTCGTAAAAACTGCTTTAGCTATTTCAGGCTAGCATTACGTTATGCATTGTCATCAAGTCCTCCTGTAGGTGTGATTCTTCAATAACTCCGTCTGGAGTCGCAGAAAAATTATTGAATTTCTCGATTTGATAAATCCCTAGACATCTCCCTGATACCAGTTCATCGCAAACCAGAAAGCTCCCAAGTTAACTTCTGTCGTAACTTGCGCACGACCTCGAGCAAAGATGCGAAGGAGGACGCCGCGACACTGCACAGTTTTGACTGAGCGTCGACTGTGAAAGGGCGCCTTCTTCAAATTGCCCACGCAATCGTAGTCAGTCGTGCATAATGCAATCATGCTGAACGCCTTCGCGACGGCCGCAGATCAGGTCAGTTCCACCATTATGCTCATATTACGCTGAGGCGGACTCGCATCGGTCTAAATATCCACCCTTGTTTACATCTAATATAGAGGTAGTACTCATCTTCATATTTATTACCAACAACCAGGAATTTCTCCTTCTCGTTCTTCTAGCATTAGTAGTTCACATTCATCAGCAGTAAAGGAGTTCATCCTCTGTCAGTAGGTCAGATTAGTCAATCGTAGTTCATTGTAGTAGTATTTCTACATGTATGTCGCGCACGTACTCCCTTCCGAAGTGTTGTGGGCGCCCACTGAAATCCCACGTTTGCTGCGTATCGTGGTCGGAGCACCGGTGCATCTTGCTCGACTCAAACCACGGGGCACGAAAACTTCAGTGCTCATCCGAAGGCAGAATTCCCACCTCTTTTGATCTATACTTCCAATGCACGCATGCTTGCTTGCATTTGGAGCTACGGAAGAAATCATGATGCAAGCCAGAAAGATCAAAAACGACTTGTCTCCGACACTAGTGAAGAATTGCTAACCGAGGCATGGAAAAGCATAGGTGTTGGCTTTGTAGGTGTCCTCGTCAAACGCACTTGGTCACAACATCGATTTGCATGAAAGCCAAACGGTCACAATCGACATTCACAGTTACAAGATGTGGACCAACTCCTGCGTCGACATTCTTCGTCGCCTACCCTTCAATCAGGCTCGGCGAAGATTAATACAAGGCATTTACACGAAACTGGAGAAGTTCAGGAGAATCATTCTTCCTCCAAGATCATCGTCGGCGACATCAACGTTTACCAGGAAAATCGTTCAGAACATGGAGCGTATTCTCAAACAGTTTGGTGAATGATATAGCGGCGCGTACGTGAAGCTTTGGAATGATGATATTTTCTGAGCGGCCCTGGAAGGTCAAGTAGGGCAGAGAACTCCTAATCGAAAGGGAAACTTTTGCATTCCAATTAAACTCCAGAGTATTTGTATCGCTGAGTAATTGCGTATCGGTAGGTTTGCGTTCGTTGAATGCGTCCAGACCTTGCAAGAGCGCAAGAAAGCGGAAACCAGATA
This sequence comes from Teladorsagia circumcincta, assembly GCA_002352805.1. Classification (NCBI taxonomy): domain Eukaryota; kingdom Metazoa; phylum Nematoda; class Chromadorea; order Rhabditida; family Trichostrongylidae; genus Teladorsagia; species Teladorsagia circumcincta. Next base: position 204,166 of record KZ345113.1, read on the forward strand.
AATGCAGAAATTCGTCTCCAGTGGTAACCGAACAAGGAGCCATTGTTTCTATACATTTTTGGCATTCCCAGAGCCGCTCAGAAAACATGATTCTGAGTTTTATGCTTTCTGCGCTTACAACTATAACATACAGGAAACCGTTTTGAAGAAGCTCCATGTCCTGAAAGGCTTTCCTTTACTCACAATCAAGAGTATGGCCGAAGAACTGCCTTCGGGACCCACGGTGGGAATTGATAACAAGGACAAAAACTTGCGTCTTTCATCTTGCTTACTCCATTTCGTGAGATAAGCTCCGCGTTCATCATGTAATAAACACCTTCCAGGCTAACTCGCAGTAAAGACTCCTCATCTGTGATGGACTGGAGATTTACTTGATGGACCAAAAGCTGGAGGGAGCTTGCCAAAGCTTCGTAAGCTACAAGGCCGAGATGGCCTGGATGAAACAATCATTACATAGCGAAAGGTGTCCATGTGTTATCTAGAGCGCGGATCCTTCGGCTCGTTCTGGGCTGCGCGCGGCGATATGTATGATTTCACTGTTTGTCTTTGGACGCACTACTGCTGCCAAGCATCGTGTCGATCATTCACCATATCACTTTTGTTTCCCGAATGAAGTTGTGCTTCTCGTAAGTGATTTTTTGTGATTTACATTTCTCATTTATAAGGGATTTTTTGGCATGTTCACGAAAAGGGATTCATTTTCGATCCAACTCATAACAATTCCAAATTTATCACACTACTAAGAAAAAATGCGAGATACAGAGATTACTGGAGAGGATGCAATCAGGCGTTGGCTTCGTATGGAACGCAAACAATGCGAACTATAAATAAGGCCATCGCGGCGGTACTTGTTTCGTAATTTGCCGCGCGCGACTCTGGACAAGCCAGTGACTGTCGCCCTGTTATCGAGAGCAGGACAGATAGGCCATGTAGTGCATGTAGCGAGTAGTATGGAGAGCGTATAAGAACATCAATAGGGTAGCGAGGAAGAGCGACGTCCGGCCCCGTGCCCACCTCGTCAATTCTGCTGTCCTTCCCGCCCTAACCTACACCTCGGACAGGAACTCTGCGCATGCAGAGCCAATATGTGGTCGAGTAATCCCACCCGCTGCTGAGAGGACGATGCTTGAGTGAGCCGTTGCGTGCAAGAGTGGTAGATTATCTGTAGCTCCAGAGTTCACTAATGATTGGAGATCCAGGACGTTGTCGCTTTGCCAAAGAATCGGAGTCCATCATCACCATCTTGTTCTTCTTCTTTTTCTCCCTAGAGTTAGTCCAGCGCATTAGAAGAGTCTGCTGCCTTTGTCATTCGACGCCACTTTGCTCTATCCAGAGTATCTTCTACCGTGACCATTACCTCACTTAGTTCTTTTTTGACTACGTTTCTCCACCTCTTCATTGAGGCTACTCGCGATCTTTTGCTTTGCACTTCTGAGTTCATCGATGTTTTCATCGGATGATCTTGTGACCTCCTTGGCACATGCCCATACCATTGCAGACGCTGTTCCCGTACCTTCTGCTGGACACGAGGCAGTCTGCATGACAAACTTGACATCCTCGTTCCTGACCCTCATACCCGCCTCCAGCCGCAGGCCCTTCCAACATCCTCTTTCGTTGGAATGAGGCTCCCTTCCGTGATCCTTGCTCAGAGGCTAACACTCGCTGCTGCCGAGCATCGCAGGCCTTGCCACTTTCCGGTACACCTTCCATATGAGCACTCTAGAGCACCTTTCATCTCAGAGGATTCCAGTGAATTCTCTCCACTTCATACATGCATCGTTGACGCGAGGCTTCACCGCCACACTACCGTCAGCTACCAGATGGCTTCTCGGATAGCGGAAGTACTCCACTCTTACGATGGTCTCACTACGACAGTCTACTGTCGGCTCTGAACCCTCTTCAGCTCAGTAACTTGATCTTGTTGACATTCAGCCGGGCCCACCTTCTGCTACATAGAACTTTCTGCCATTTCTGCACCTTGGCTTGAAGTTCTTCTTTGCTCTCCGCTATTAAGACGTTTGGCGTAGAGGATAGTCTTCGGTGGTGTTTCCATGACCTTCTTCACCTGGGCATCTAATGTCAGGAGGAAGACAAAGGGGCTCAGAGCTGATGCTTGGGGCACCCCGACCGTGATGTCCACCTACTTCGTCAGGCCGTGTGGGGTGTGTATAGCTGCCTCAGCCCCACATATATATCCTTCACCGGAGAGATCAGGTGTTCTGGCACGTTCTATTCCCTCAGCGATCTCCATAGTACCGCTCGCGGTAGGCGGCCGAGCGCCTCCTTGATGTCGAGGAAGGCTAGGTAGCAGGGTCGGCGCTTTTCTCGGTACTTCTCCATCACCTTCTTTGCGGTGTAGATGGCATCCGTTGTGAACCTTTTGGGCCTGAATCCGAACTGCTTCTGTTGGATCGGGAACCAGCTGTCGCAGTTCCGAGTCAAGTAGTCGCTCATACAACTTCATGGTATGCGCAATTAGATTGATGTAGTTGAAGCAGTCCATCGCGTCACCTTTCTGCTTGAAGACAAGAACGATAGTACTTGTTCTCCGAGCATCCGGCAGAGTGCGATAGGACCAGCTGCGATCCTCGTTCAGCAGTTTCCTGAATTAGTCTTCCCACCTCCTCTTGACATCGGCTAGCTTCCTCAATACGGCACCGTTGCTGCTCTTCACACTCTTCACCACCATGATGCCTTGATTAGCATGCGCTATAGCCAGCCCGGAGACGAACTTTTCGGCGTTTCCTTTTCCAACTTCTCGTGCAAGGCGTCCATGTTCTTCGCCTTGACGGCGGCAGCCTTCGCAAGTCTCTTGCAGGTTTTGTAGGACTGCGAGGTCCTCAGAGTTTCATGTCTTCTTCCAGCGCTTGTATGCTTCCTTCTTCCGCTCACGACTCGCGCGACCTTGTCGTTCCAAACCGTGCTGCCTTGTCTCCACTAAAACCAGCTTGCGTCTCGTCGTATACTTCATTTGTGCTTTGTAGGATGATCTCAGCTGCATCACCCAAAGTCCACTGCAATGTTCTCTTCGGATTTGAGAGATCAGTATCCATTCTACTTTGCTCGAGGTCGCTCTTCTCTGCTTGGTGCAACTTCCATCACCGGATTCTCCTCTCACTTCTCACCCTTGTCTTCTTAAGGAGGTCTATGATTACGCCTGCCAGGGGGCCTGTGCTGGGGAGCCAATTCTCCGCTGGAAAGTACCCTTCACGGTTTCGAGAGATGATCGTTTCACGAGCACATGGTCGATTTCCATTTGTCGCCCTCCACCGGTTACTTGGAGTCTATCTCTTCTCGAAGGACGCGCTGCAGATTGCCAGGTCGTGAGCCAGAGCCAGGTCCAGGACCCTCTCTCCCTCGACGTTTCTCACTCCTTTTGCTCTACCTCCAAGCACCCTTTCTCAGACCTCTTGTCACTGCCATGGTGACCATCCAGATCACCTGCTATGGTGAAGTAGTCACCGTACGGAATCGATCCGATGGCCTCATCTAGGCGCACGCAGAACTCGTCCATCTCACTTCCAGGGCAACCGGCTTGCGGTGCGTACAGGGAGAGTAGGGTCCCTCCTTCGTGTCTATCCATTCAAAAATCATCGGTCGTTTTCACAGCGGAGACATGTTCCTTGAGCGACTCCACTACCGCTAAGCCACGCCGTTCCGCTTGGTGCCTTCTCCATTGTAGTACTTCACACCTTCCCCAATTTCCCTGGTCACAGCATCTTTCATCGCGTCTCCTGAACGCATACGACTTGGATATTCCTGCGCGTCATCAGATCAGCAACCACTCGGGATTTTCCAGTCATCGATCCAACGTTCAGACTCCCTATTCGAACTAGCTTTTAGTCCGAGGTCGTTCACTCCTCGGTAGCCCTCGCCTACTGACCATAGAACTCAGTCTAGGGTTCTGCGCGCCACTTCTGGGTGACGCCCTAACATTAACACAGTTACATAGTTTTAAGCCCTAGCAGGGAGTGAACTCCCGCTTTTCTGAAGGGCAGACATGAGTCTACACACTTAGCACTCGGCCATCCCTGTACTGAAAGATCATGTAAGCCAGAAACGTCATGCTGTTTTGTGATGCTTTTTGGATCAAAGCTATTATGAATGGATCTGACAAAACGTCAAATAAACATGAGAGGGCTTCCAGCATGATGGTCAGCCATGTTCACGACAACCCTGAACGAAAGAATTTGCATTCTTGGAGCGAGAAGGGTCTCCTGGGCTATTCTGACACGCAATAGGGATAACCTCCTTTCGACGAGATCTACGAACAACGGGATGACGGTAGCTAGCCGACAGGTGTGAAGGCGACTGTGATAGTTCCGCGACTTTCTTACCCACTTCATTCTTATAAGGGTCGAGCACTCAGCCGCCAACGAAAACCTTCCTGGGATGCACCATACTACCCTCCTCAGAATTTAGAATCACTGTAACGCTCCTGACAGACCCATCGAACTGCGGGGTTATCCAATGTGGATCTAGTGTCTTTGTCAAACCAGGCAAAGCTTGTATTATGTTCCTGGCCATGGAGGAAAGGGAAAAAACCTTGGATCACCCACACGGGAGTTAGACTATAAATTGATTTCTGGATCATTCTCGAACATAAGCGGCGTCTCCTGCCACTACACCACCATCGCTTTCAAAATGTTAAGTAAATATGCACCTTTATAATTTTGAAAGCTTGGAGGATAACTACCTGCTTCACCACTAAAATAAGCGAATTACGAGTAAGATTGGATTAGAATGGTGTCACAGTCTTTTCAACAGCTACTCGCGTTCTCGATATAAGCTTGTAGCTTACAGGGGGAGGGCAAAAGTCGCTGTCGTCTACATTCAAAACGAAATTAGGTTCTCTTTGAAGATTCAAACAAAATCTGGTCTCCATTGGAAATTGAAGGGCTTGTAACTTACAGGGAGAGGGCAAAAAAAGAGTTACTCTCGTCTACAATCAAAATGGAAAATGAGCTCTTTGAAGATTCGAAAATTGATGGAAAATTGATGGAAAATTCTTCGATAGATCAAATGTTCCTAACTGGAGATTGGAGAGTATATTCCAACATATCAAAAAACTTTATAATATCCTTCTACCTCGACGAGCTCAGAAGATCTTCCCACGGGAACATAGTGTGAGGTGGTTTGAGCTCAACGTGGTCCTCAACTGATCGAGGGCTATTAAGACCTTATCTTGAGCGCAGGTGTGAGAGGTTCTTTTGTGGTTATAGCTACTGTTCATGCGGAACTGCTCATCACTGAATCGATTGAAGAAATAAGGCACTGCTTCAAGTTGGAGGAATTCAAGTAGGCCTCCTTGAGCTCGACGGCGGGCAGATGACGTCATATTCTGAAGGCAATGAAGGAGGGCCTTCCTCCACCTATGGGTGGAGATCCAAGGGACATTTTGCCGTGAAACTTCCATCAACCACGACTTCCTGTGCAACGAAAGCGTTGGTGATGAGTATGATGGGCAAAGTGACTCTTTTTTTGACCCCCCACGCTGTACAGCTGCTGCAGCCAATGTGGTAGAGTTATATAGCATTGTTAGATGTGTTCCCTACGATGTCTCACGACCAGCTGGATTCCTTGGAAAGACGAAGATCGATGGTCACATAAACCAGAGGGACCTCATGTGACCATAGTGGTGGTTATCAGATCAGATAAGGAGGTTGCGCCAGATATACGGCCACGACCTCAACGCGCCTCCTTGTTCTCCTCGCAGTGGCAGCCTCGTTCACAGTTCTCAGTGATCACGTCTACCCACTTGCCTGCCTTGCTTTGTGATCGTTCTGGTTTTTTCGGCACTCATTACCGTAATCTCTAGGTTTTTAGAGGCAGATGATTGCTGATGTCATTCAAATATCAAGACAAAGCTATTGGCTCTTACATGTTGCACAAGTGAATAATCTCCTATTTTTTCGGGAACATTACCATAATCATATGCTATTTAAATTTCCCGCTGGGGCATTATTAACAGTTTTTAAATGACTGAAAGTTCCGTCTTTTTTTCTTCAGTTGTTATCTTCAATTACTCCTATTCGTTCAAAGAATCGTTCAATTTTGTGAATTAAATTTACTGGTTTTTGCAGTCCCCTAAAATTATGGAACGTTTTTGAACGTTTTGTGCCTTCTTTTTTCGACTATCGACAATCCTACGGTAGATCGAGCTTCTTTTGAAGACAAAGCAATCGGCGTCGATAAATCCGTAAAGAATGCGCTACACACTCCACTTTCAGTGAGAACTATGGCGGAAATTGAATGCGGTTTGGCCTGCACGGGGATAGCGGGGCCCAGCAGGCATACTATAGGGGGGAAAAGTCACTTTAACGATGGCGTACATCACCAAACTTTTCGTCGCGCAGGCTGCCGCTGTTGACCAAAGTTTTACGGCAAAACATTTCTCAGTTGCTCCCCTGCAGAAGCACGCCCTCCTCCACTGCCCTCACCGTCCGGGGACCTACCGTAATCGCTCCAGCCTGAACCAAAGCTTTTCAATCGATTGACTAATTAGTGGCTTCCAAGAGAGATTAGCTATGCGAGACCCTTTCGACCAGCGCTTTAGATAAAGTCATAAGAACCCGCGATCCGTCGAGGACCTAGACAAGTTCGGAGCGTGCATTATGTTCCCGTGGTGGAATCTTCCAATGCCGCAGGTGAAGAACACAATTTTGACGACTTCTGACAGTACGTTGTGTGCCCTACAACCTTCAATTGGGAGCATCTGGCTTAAGTTTAGCAAATTCTCAATAACTCATAGGTTATGAAGACTTCTTACCTCATCTGGACCCTGGATACTTTTTGTTCATATCTATTCCTAACCGTCTTCACCTCTGTCTCCGTTCCCCTCTAGCTGCAATGGTAAAGCAGTGGGTAACAGTCGAAGGTACAAAATCATCGTTTTCATAGGTCATAAAGCGTTTAATCATTCTGAGATGTAACCTATCCATCTAAAAGGAACCTGCTCTCAACTAAGTGCCATCCAGACTAGGGAACCATGAAGTGGCATTCCCCAGAAAGCATTCTCACTCAACTTCCACCAGCGCCTTTGAACGCTGAATTAGTACGTCCAGTCGAGAGGAAGTGAGCGAACCAGCCCTTTTAGCGTTTTTGCCGGGGCAGTATGCTGAAAGTTTGGGAGGGGATGGGTTCCCCAACGGTCGCTTCAATTAGATGCTTTCCTCAGGACTAAGCCTTGGGGAGGGAACGGACCTGCGAGATCCGTCCTCTCTCCAGCGCTCAGTCCTGACGCAAACAAGCCAACCCTTCTGGCGGAACTGTTGGACGTAGTTGCTCACTTCCGCCATCACTCTTCTACCGTACCGACCGAGTGCAAGTAGTCTGTCGACCTCGGGGACCTTATCCCCTCTCCAACTTTCAGCATAGGGCCCGAGCAGAAACACCAGACGGGCTGGTTGCATATCTCCTGCCAGGTTAATGTGCTCTACTAAAGGATTATCTCTCTGTTTATCATTCCAAGATCCTCATACGGGGCAAAAAGACCTTCCTGATATTTCCTCTGCCAAAATCGCCAACAGGGCGCTTTTTTTCCTGCTTTATATCTTTTAACAGCTTCATGCGCCTGCTCCCTGCATTGAATCATTTCTATGAGAATTTGGAGACGTTTCACGGAGAGGGCATTCTCCCAAAAAACGTTGTAGGCGCTTCGCTCAAACGACATTGCCTCTGGGAAGCGATGAAGTTCAAGAAAGCTGAAACCTCCTCGTGGCGACACTTGCCTTACGCATACCGCGGACGCCAAAGCTTGAAATGACTCTTGCCCAGCGTTCCTCCTAGCGTTTATCAATTTTGGATTGCATTTGATTCAATCACAATTTCTCACAACCCTCTCTGACTTTCAAAACAGAGACGACCGTTTGGCTTTAAGCCAGCAACGAAAACCTTAGACCACCATCTTTGCGTCCTTGAACAAGGCGCGCTTGCCTTCGCGCAAACAAGACAAATGTCAAGAGTCCACCAATCATTCATCTTTATCAGAAAGTCCGCTCTGTTTGGGGCCCTTGGTATACGGCACAGCGCCAAACATCGTGGGAAGATCTCTGGTCATTTTGAACTTGTGAAGAGGTACCATACAGACAAACGGGAGCCCAATTTGAATCCCCTTCTACGATCAACCGCGCGTTCGAACCATTCGATCAGGTGGAGGGGTGTTCGTGATTAAGAAGTCGAAGACCGTTCTGAGGGACAGGGTGGGTGGGGTTGTGGGCTGGTGTACTCTCAGAATCAAACGTGATTGTCCGGGATGGGGAGGAGGGTCGTAATGGAAGGTCCCTCTGGGCTGATGGTGGAACGAGGGAGGAGTAAAAATTTTCCAAATAAAGTGAACGCGACCGCTGCGAGCCTAATAAGTGGTAAGAGTAGATGTGGTGGTCGGCCGATAAGTAATAAAGAAGTAAACTTGGTGCTGCCAATAACCTTCAGAGGTACATAGTATCGCAGACTTATAGGCCAGTCAGTCTTTCATCTTTACCATGCATTACTGTAGGAAGAGGAGGATTAATAAGACGGCTACAGTTCCATCCATATGACAAGCACGCAGTGTAATTTTGGTATTCTTGACAACCTCATTGCTTTCTTGATTATCTTCTGAACAACCACCACGTCTACTTTTATTTTCGGATGTAATGGGCCTCCCTAACAGGAGATTGTATCCGAAGGGGATTACGCTTCTCTAGACGAGATTGCATATTAAATAATCATCAGGGGACCAAGTCCCACTCGTCGGTATAAGGAGGGCCTAAAACGCAAGAGGACCCAGTCACTTAATGGCAAATAGAGGCAAACACTTTGGAAAGTTTCGGAATACGACCCCCCCCCCGAGGCAAACACTGGAAAATTTTGGAAACCATCCCCACCCCCACTCTCTCAGACGACCTAACGAGATTCCTCAACGACAAGTGAGGTAATCCGGTCCGGGAACCTTTGACTTTGTCATGAGGCAACCAATGGAAAGGTAAAGGTAGCAGAAAAACATGCTCCAAAACAGAAACAGTAGCGAACAAGGAACAGAGCGGCATTTGGCCTAAACTTCCAAAGCGAGTGAAAAAGTAAGGAAATACCCACAATCAGAGCAGGAAACTTCTGAATGATCAGTCTCGTCCACAGACCGTCAAATTTCCCTTTTTTCCGGTTCACATGCGGCTGTTTGGAATGTTACCAATTTGTACAGGATAGGCAGCATTACTTTTAAGAGGTGAATATTTTCTAGGACCCCTGCTGAATTTTCCTCTGAACCGACCCGCCGTGCTTTCCTATGGAAGTTGTCGTGCAGATTCTTCTTCACCTTTAGTGATGGCGTGGGTAAGCCATCTGCTCACTTTTCGCTAATTGGGTAAAGTCAAACAGGTATCCACGCATCGACCTACATATAATGGTGGGCATGCAACGGTGCTGCATATATTTACCCCATTTTCCAGCTAATTTTGTGGGTGGAATGGTGAGTTTCAAGCGTGCTTGCCACCCCATTCGTAGACTGGAGAGGACATAATAGTATGCAGCTTCTCTTAGTTAGTTCGGATGAACGTTAACGTTTTGACGTCAACTCGTCTTCAAGGCTGTACTCTCCATTTGTACTAGCGGAAGAAAGTCAGCTATTTCGGATAGCGTGGATATCCTTCAAAAATCCTCCATTATGGCCTTTCAGTCGTCGTGGTGGAAAAGGAGTATGACATGTCGCCTATGGCGATATCCGGAACGAAATCATTCTCCAAACTGCAAAGGAGCAAATAAGAAACATTTAGGTATGGCAGGTCGAAAAATCGTTACCGCGGGTAATCCTTATCTTGCGATGCTGTAAAAGTGAAAGCAGAGCTTTCAAATTCAAAGCATAAGACTTGGTTCTCGACAATCTTATGGTGATCCTAAACGGCATCCATGGAGGTAAAGAGTGCAGGTATTTCTCTCAGACCCTTGATCTCACGGTACAAAATCCATTGAGGCCGAAGAAATGCGCTGCACACGGATTATGGCCATACCCTTTTCAAAGCCGCTTTCTAAATTTAATAGTAGTTCATCCGCGAACTACGAATGCGAGGTTCATTTTTGCTGAGCGGGCCTGAGAAAGCAAAGGAAATTTGTAGAAGTGGTCCAGTGTTCGAATTATTCAGTTCTTCTTCGCCACGCCAGCTTGAGACCTCCTCGTCTTCTTCGTAAGCCTGAAGATAGCTTGAAGCTTTTGGTTTTGCAAGCTGCGCGACCAACCCCAACCGTTCTGACTTTTTGGACATCGTCTTGGAAGCACTTGGGAATAACTCAATATGATAAAGAACTCATCTAAAAGTCCCACCAGTACTGCGGAGCATTAACTCACGCCTTTTAGCTTCGTTGATATGGACAGACCTTGGTGTCGTTCTTACTGTAAGTCTATGTCAGTATCATGGTCAAATGTTCAATCCCCGTGGTGACAAAATTTTTGCATTTCAGATTGGAGCTTTCAAAATTCTTCTAAATAAGGCCAGCGCCGACAGTAGGTGTAATATTCATTACCAAGACTCGGTACTTTTCGATAAAAGCCATACATCACTCCAACTCTGCAAAAACCCCCTAGAAGTGAAATTTCAAGATCATTTTTGCCGCTCAGCTGGTCCTCAGTTTTGTAGTTACGTGAGAGCCCCTATAGCATGCGAAAAATCGTTTTGAAAAGCGCTCCACACCCTGGAAGACTTCTATTAATAAGGGGTTTCGATACGACCCCACCACCACACGAAGCGGGATTCACCCACGAACGCTACTCTCCCCTCCTCTTACTACTCTCACCAGCATGGCTGTTTCCATTGTGTTTTGTTCCGAGACCAGCAACACGCTTCAGGTTGGCCACATCTCCCTTCAAAATGGCCGTTTAGCGCGGGGAGTGAGTACAAGTGAGTAGGTTTGTCCCAAGAAAGCCCAAACGATCTTTCTTGCTACTTCATGCTCCTTCTTCGCAGATCTTAGTCCCATTAAAGCGTTGAGCTCAATAAGCTCCCAGCTGCGCATGGCTTTGCGATCCTCCAAGTCTCTCCAGGCGTTCTCGAACCTGCGCGCACAATAAAGGACTCGTTTTTCCTACATACATACGCTTTGTCAGTGCATTCAAAAGACACCTCTAACTCGGTGTAGCCGCACCCTCTTCCGAAGGAGCAGAGCGCACAATCAAGTTGATTAGGTAGATAAAGTGTCATCTACCCGAGCTGCCAGGGGAGTGAGATGTGTTCGGGTATTGGAATGAAAATTGGCTCGAGTTAGGTGGTCCGAGGCAGGCAGAGATACGAGAGGGAGGGTGGCGTACCATCATTTTTCTCGGGATATTTGAGAACACCTGAACACTACAATCTGAGCTTCACTGTAGAGGTAAACTATCTGAGCAGTTTAAGATTTTACGCCAAGTCGGTGACGGTTTCAATCCCGTTGGGATTTTTCGCACGACAGTAACGTTCGCGGTTACACAAAGTGAAAACATCTGTATGAGTTGCACGTCCAAATATGGTCAGCTACCGTAATCCACTGCAGAAGAGGATGGAATCGTTGCAGAACAAAAATAATCGCTGCAAAGTGAAGTGACCTTGCTACAGATTAGATAACGATTTTGTGTTGAACGGAAGTCGATTGCAGTAAAGATGACCGCGAAAGAATTTTAAAGAAAAACAACCAAGAAGGACTCTATGACCTTCTGATTTGAAAATTTTTCTGTCACTTTCGTCAGACCGGGTGTAAAACTCAAAATGTTCGCGCGCGCATGTTGTAATAAGTGGCGTGACGTTCCAGATCTGACCACATGTGATGCGGAAAACGCTATTTGTCTAGTAATTCCCTATAGGTAGACGATGAGGAGGAATTGAAGTGGAAACCTAATTACCTAATGGTCTCAGTTGTAGTTCGCTCACGCAATTTCAATTATCGCATTTGTCTGGCATCATTAATGGAAATAGAATGAAGTCATACACAATCTCTGATATCATCTGATGTATCCAGATGAAACAATCTATGACTTCATATGACCTGTTTGAAAAATTAGCTTCAATTTATTAATCTGTTAGTGCACATGACTAAAAGGTATCCTTCTATCGCTGTAGTGCCTCTTTGATTAGTCACCGTTCAGTTTATCAGTGTCTATCACTGGAATGCCTCTTTGATTAGTCACAGTTCAGTTTATCAGTGCTTATACAGTGCGTTGCAAAATCATAGGACACCTCTCAAAAATAAGATTATCTTGGCTTCTAGAATCTCTCGTTTATCGCCACCGGAAGAATCAGAACCGCCTTCATAAAAAACCTATACTCACATGTCACCGCGTTATCTGATTAGTCTTTCGCACTTTTAGACATTTTTTTTTAGTTTTAGAGCCGTTGCAAAATCATAGGGCACCCCACGAAATTCTCCTTGCTATTGGATTTTTCGATCCAACCAGCAACGACAGTACCCTCTCCTTCAAATTACTAGAAATTGTGCAGAGTGCACACCATACACCGAGATTGACGACCGCCGCGAGAAAATGGCAATTGACAACAGACCAGGATATTAACTGTTCGCAGTTGTATTCTACTGTTGCTCTGATTCTACTCGGCCGTCATCATTTTAATCAGGTAAGTTATTTGTAACAACAATAAGCATGGTTTTCAGGCGCTGTCAATGATCTCACCGCTACCATCGAATGTTGTCGTGGTGAGTTTCACAAATTTCAAACATTATGTTGAGTTCCCTCTCACTTTTAGCTATTTCATGTGACCCGCTCTTTAAGCAGTGTTCAAAATTGTTCAAAAGATTGAAATCATAATGTTTGAAATTTGCGAAACTCACCACAACAACATTCGATGGTAGCGGTGAAATCATTGACAACGCCCGAAAAATATGTTTATTGTTGTTACAAATAACTTGCCTGAATAAAACGATGACGGGCGCAGTGGGATCAGAGCATTACAAGCAAGCAGTTAATATCCTGGTCGGTTGACAATTGCAATTTCTCGCGGCCGTCGTCAATCTCGGTGTATGGTGTGCACTCTGCACAATTTCTGATAATTTGAAGGCGAGGGTATATTCAGTGTGTGGCAACTCTACTAGAATTACGCTATGAGTTGCTCTCCTCCCTTGCGCGAGTGAAAGCCAGTTGTTTCAGTATGCGGCCAATGGCTCAACCACGAGCATCGAAGCCTCCTGTGAGAGCCCGGAAAACCGTAGCTTGACGCTCAAAATTCTTTTTATGAACAGAGATAACAGAGCACCAGGATAATCCACAGAACCTCCCCAAGAGGTCTGGCGTCTCGGAGACTTCATCGAACAAAATCACCGTGTACGCTCAGACTGCGTCAGCTCTACGAAAGAGAGCGGTAAAACTGAAATCCTTTGGCAAAATCTCTGATAAGGACATCGTCCTCCAGAAGAACAGCTGTCATGGTACTGCACGGCCTACAACTGACGTGGCAAGCTGGTCGGGGTCTTGATGATTCACCGATTGAACTCCACCGATTACCAGAAAGTACACAATCATCGTCTGCTACCGTATACGAAGCGAAATCGTCATCACCGACCTATTTTCCAGCAGTGTAACGCCGTTACTCATGTGAATGAGTCGACTCCGACTAGCTTTAAAGCATACCATGTAGACTTACTCAAATGCTCCACCTGTTAGCCAGGTCTGAATCCGTTGGTAAACCTATGGGGCATCGGTGCTATCTCCGAGTATCACTGTTTGAGTCTTTATTGATTTGTGAAGTTGGGAGCTCCAGTTTTTTCTAGCTCCTTTATTGACAAGCTCTCGGCGTTTTAATTCCTGAAGCTTTATATCGGCTGCAGTCTATATACAGGGTGGCCGAAAAGTTCAGGACGCGGGCTTGACTGCCTGCTGGCACTGAGCCGTGGAGTATTTTCGGAGCGTTCGGGAACTATTTGAAAGCTTCAAAACCATAAGAAGTAAGAAGAAGCACTATAAGTTGTTTGGTCCAATGTTCATCTGAACTCTCGCCATAAGGATTTTTCTTCATCGACCCATTGCCAAGAGACTGCCCAATAACGGTCTCTAAAACTGCAACTTCAAAAAGCGACTCAGTATTCCCTCTTCATCTCTTTTAAGCATGTTCGGTGCTCTCATGTTCTAGCACACGTCTCTGGGATTGCGAAAAGTGGAAGTTCAAGAAGTGTGCGGAGTCAGAGGATTGGGGCAATCACCTAGAAGAGGATGGCTCACAACTGTAAAGCCAGCCTGAATCACATCGTTTTTGATCCCAGGATATGCCGTCACTCTTTCCAGAGAATCTTGGGAAGCAGTCATTATTTGAAAAGGTTGTCGACTCTTTCTGTGCTAGTTTTTGTTGGAGCAACCCGAATAGATTCAACTAATGAAATGCAAAAAGTTTCTGCACTAGCTTGAGGTGCGCCGCATCTCTCTCACGGATTAGGTTGATGAGAAAATTTTCGAGCTAAATTTCTTTGCGGCCACCAAAGTCAGACGCAGTTGTTGCTAGAAAATGAGAGCAATTCTCCGAAATAACGTCTAGTTTACAACAGACTTCCTCCCGAAGGTGTGGTAGTTTGTGACGGGTAACATCCAAAAGTGCAGCTCCATTGGAGTTCATCCTCCACAAATGTTTGATTAATTCGAAGGTCTCGCAAAAGACTCCAATGACGGTATGTTGTTCTAAATTTACGAGTACTTTGCTAATGATCTCTAAATGAAGCTGGGCTCCCTATTACGCGTTCAAATCGACCAAAAAATCATGGACGCTCAATTCCCGAGCCACTGGAGTAAGGAATTGTGACCCTGTTCTTCTCAGGTCCCTAACCCGATGAACTCCTCTATGCGAGGATGTTGTAGAGCAAGACCTCATAAGACGTCTCCAGCTTGGTTTGTGCTTTGAAGTTGGCGCTTCAAAAGAGGTAGAACGACATTGCCGTTGGCTACATGCGGCGCACTGCTGATTTTGTCTTTGCATCAGAAGACCTCTCTCGAAGCAGAGTCGTCAGATTCAAGGCATCTTCTGCACAATTGATCAATTAGCTGAACCCCATCATTGTGTGGTCTGTTTCCTGTTCGAGTCTTTCTTGGCTTTGACGCACCAAAACATGGCGCCCTACTTTTCGGCCATCCTGTATAGCTGCCGAGCAGTGTAGTGATTGCTGTGCAGCCTATGGCTATGTATCACCACACTACTCGGCACGCAAAATTCAACCTTTCCCACTTGGTACGTTGTTGTATTGTATTGTATATACTCTTAATGTATCGATAGTGTGATAAAGTTAAAGCCGGAAGAAGGTGTTAAAAGGCCGAAAGTTTGTCAGTGAAGGAGTCAGGAAAAACTGGAGCTTCCAACATCGCAAATCAATGGAAACTATTATGATTGTAGAACGTGAGGAAAATTCTGTTGTTTCAAGGAAATTGTCAAAATTTGGTCTAGACCCTAAATTTCTAGAAGTTGATAAAACGTCCTACTGATTCTCTATAGTACGTTTCTTCATACGCTGAATTAAATGGTATTAGCTATGATCTTGCGCTCAGCTCCTCGCAACTTCAGGGACCCGAAATTTTGGATATGTGGTAGAGTTTTGCAACGCAGTGTATTTTTGGAGAAGCTCGGACCATCGGCAATCGTGATGTCGCGACGATAATCTCATACGAAGCCCTCTTTTATAGGTCCAAAGGGTGACATATTTCTTCTCGTTCCAAGCTCTCAATCGTACTTCTTATAAGATAACTTAAAATCATACCAGGTTCCTCAATATCTTCATTTGGAAGGTGTGTACGACCACTGAAATAGCTTAAAATTCAAACTGCCCCTCCCAGCAGTTTTCGTGGAATATCGCGAGAAATTCTAAATCTTCTTCAAAGCGAATTCATTAGCTACCAAAGACTCTGACACCTCCTTCTGGACCCTCTCTACCCGATTGACGATGCGACATCTTCGTACTTGCACCTCTCCACGTCAGGGTGTGCCTTCCTACACTAACTCGCAAGATGGTCCAAGCTGCTGCACACGAAACACAACTCTGTAAACTGGCCAAATAAGGCAGCTGTGGGTGCAACTGCTGGCTTACTTGCGCGACTCGAAACGCATGGCAAGGGTATCAGGGCATTATGGGTCCGCATTCATACGGACCCTAAGGACTCGCACTTTCCCGCAGTAAAATGCGTTGATGTCTGCGTCTCGCTTGTCCCTGTGCTCTCTCGTCATCTTGCTTTTCTCCCCATTTCCCCTACCGCTTCCTATCTCTAGTCATACTATTTGTAAACACTCATTCGCCACTATGAGGAAGGAGCCTTCATGAGCAATGTATCTAGCTATTTCTTCCTCTTTTTCTTCAAGCAGATCAGACTGTACCAATTTTTTTTCGTAAATGAGCTCCATAAGTCAGGTTCCCCTATCGTGCATGCGCACTTTTAAGTACGGGTTTAGGGGTGACTTGACGCTGACTTCACTTTAGCGCAGTTGAACAAAAGGGTCGCATTCCCAGACTGTCATTTGAGTAGCTTCACATTTTCATTCTTTTGTTGAATTTAACATTTTTGTTCAAGGCAAAAAATTTCAGAAATGACATTCCATTTATGAGGCAAAATGCTTCTAGAGCTCTAAATTAGGAGATGATTTGTGCAAAATTACGAAATTCGTTATCGAAAGGCCGAGGTGAAATGGCTCGGACTTTTGAGAGCGTTATATACCAATTTTTTTGTGAATCACTTCAAGAATGACACTTCTAGTAATCATGAATACTCACTTCTTTCATTAGGTAAAATATTTCGCAAGATGTTGTGCAGTTCATATCGATGGGACCCATAAACGTTGAAAAGCACAGAACATCCAGTGGATTTGAAGGCAGCAATTGCGATAAGTTCTCCAGCGGTTAAAAAGGACTTAGGGATGCGTAGCGGTAGCCATGTCGGAAGAAAGCAGAGAAATCCGTCAAGAAAATGCAAAAAGAGAACCCCCTTGTTTGGTCGTTGACCTTAGCTCAAAGGGGCAGCGGCTGACGATAGCGGACGTTTGGACGAGTTTCCGCAACGCGTTCGGTGGTACCATGCCAATCCATGCTCCAGTCGAGTTGCTACAGGTTAGGCAGTTCTCGGAGTGTGTATGACCCCTGGTAGTGCCACGCTAATGGACATAGCTACTTTCTTTCAAAAGCAGGTTGAGCGGTGGAAGGAAGAAGGCAGGGTCAACCGCCATGTTGGACCAATTTCAAAAATTTTACGACCCTCCCTTTTGTCCAGTCTCGACTCGACCCCCTCCCAAACACTTATTATGTGCTGTGCACTTGGTATTTATGTGTGTGTGTTTGCGTACTACTCCCTACTGCTATGTACTTCGTCGCGTTCGCATTGGCGCGCACAATTTTCCCCTCGGCCCAGCGTCGGATAGACCAGGGCGGACTACTAATTTTAGAATGGGTGAATTCTCTTCAACCTCGATATTTTTTGAAACGGTAAGTAGATTTGTAATCGTTGATACGGCTGGTTCCAGAAAACAATGTTTGTGCAGTGCCTGCAAAACTCGTTTAGTTCTAGGGTGGAACATTAGAAAAGCACAGACGTGCGCTTTTCTTCACTTGAAAGGCTGTAATTTTCTTCAAATAAGAAAGTTTGAGAAGTGGTAAGAAAGTTTTGAAAGTTTTTGTTGTTCTCTTTTTAAGAAGTACTCAAAATTTTGGGAAGCTTCATTTCTCCAGAAGATCGCCCCTTTGGACCATTTTTTATGCAAAACCGGTTTTTTTGGTTTTCAATGACCATAACTTTCTTTGGATTCAACCTTTTGCAGTTTTCTACCCCTGGAATAAACTTAAAGGTTTGAGCTTTTAAAAATGATGGAGTCAGAAAACCGCTCCGTTGGACCGTGTTGGGGAAATCGCGGATTGATTTTTGGCAGAGCGTTGGTTTTTTGGCTTCGAGCTATTACAACTTTCTTTATTTCAACTTCTTGCAATTTTTGTCCCCCTTGGAAGAAACTAGAAGATCGAAGCTTTCCAATGAATACTTGGTCTCGTTTCCAAAATAACCCGTCCAGAAAACCATTCCGTTGGACCGCTTTTTTTCATGAAATTTCGGAGCCGCCCTCTTGAAAACACGAGTTTTCAACACTCGAACACTCACAGCTCTCTTCAAACTCAATTTTATGAGGAATACTGATATCACATACTTTGCGCTTTCTTTTAGATACTAAGTCTTTTTCAGAAAGTCGCCGACAGCCGAGTATTTTCTCCCAAACTTCTCTTGAAATCCTATAGCAGACAGTTTACCCAAGTGGTCACTCTTTTACTCTCTCGTTTGAAGATATTGGTTGACCTCGAGGGCATATTTGTGTACCCTCGCCTTTAAAAAGCCAGAAAGTGTTGGGTGCAGACCATATACCACAACCGACGACGGCCGCGAAAAGTGGCAGTTAACAACGCCCTTTTTTCGCAGCCGTCGTCACTTATGGTGTATGGTCTGCACCCGACACTTTCTGGCTCTTTGAAGGCGAGGGTATGTGAACAGTCGAATATGGATACTTGCAATAGACTTCCCTGCTCTGAGGTGCGCCATGAACTCATTTGTGGTTAGTAGTTGGAAAAGCACTCAAAAGTTATGCCTCTCACCTATGTATTGCTAAGTTGACCTGCACGAATACGACCCTCTTGGACTTTCAAATATAACCCCCTCGTTGGACTGTGTCCGACGGTTGGCCCTTGTAGAGGGTCTCACATAACCCTGCGACAAGTTCCTAGAATTTCTCCTACTTTTCAAGAGCTTGCCCCTTTCCGTCTTTTTCAGAACTCTGCTGACACACCCACTTTACTGAGAACGAACCCACTCGTGCCTAGAGGCCCCAAATACTTTTGCTGCTTCCCCCCCCCCTGTTCAGGATCTCTCAGTAGATAGACGTCCGTGCTTCTCAGACTTACCTTCTTCACAGACTTCGCTACTCGGGTGTACTAGCTCTCTCCTCGACGACAGGTTATTCGGCAAAGGCGTTGGTTAAAAGGGGTGGAGCGTGGTCGTTGTTCATTGTGATATTTGGTTAACGTTGATGTTCGGTTCGCAGGTTTTATACCACCATCACTCCTTACTCACATTCTAATTCCTGTTTACTAACCCACTACCCAACGAATCACGTGCATCTTTCGTAACTCACTCGTTAAAGTTTCTCTTCCGAAAATATCTTGAGCCACCGCCGTTTGATCACGCCTAAACTGAGAACCTTTTGAGTGAGTAAATCAAAAAATCAAAAAAATTAAAATAACCATCATAAATCTGATATTCGTCACTAATTTAGGTGTTTAAGAAAGCATACACTCAAACGGCTGCCATAAAAGCGTTCAAGAGGAGGTAACTCATCACTGTAAACTCTGGGGGAACCGTTCCAGTGGAGCATTCTATCACTGTAATGAAGACATAGGAGCCACTGGCTGTACTCTTGCTTTCCTCCTCCCACATCCCTCCCCTCCCCCTCCCTCCCTCACACCCCACCCAGAGCAGTTGCCCGACTATTAGCTTAACTTGCATTTTCCATTAACTTCATGACTGATATAATATCTAACGAACTTATCGTGATTGTGTGTTCTCTAAAGCTCCATGTTTTGTACTGCAGCCAGTTCTTGTCAAAGTACCCTAGGATTCTTATCCGAACATGAGGTAAGGGCCTTCAATTCTTCAAAACCATAAATACCAGTTCCGAATAGATTATTTGAGGGAATCGGTGAGGAAAGTGAGTAAAGGCGTCTTCACATGTAATTCTCTCCGAGCTGTTATGTTGAAGGAAGCGATCACGCTGGCTTGAAGGCACACCCCTGGCAGAATCGTGTGAACGACTCCCTTCGCTCTGTAGAATAGATCCCCAGGGAACAATCACAGATGTGGCATCCCCGTGAACAGAGATCACCTAACGAGAGCGCTAGGGCCTTGCATAGTGAGCTGCTGAAGCTGCAGATATTTTCTTTTATCAGGCTGTTGTCTGGCACCCTCTCATCTTTTGCGCTCTCTCACCTCACACTCTCCTGTCCGCCTTTAGACTCTCATTGCCTTAGCGCAGCTGATGACTGGTGGGCGTACACGGATTCTTGTGGACACCGAATGATCCAACTCTTGAGCACCTAGCGCCTTAGAGTAGCGTTTAGAGGTGCAATAATGGCGTGGTAGGGGAACTTCTAAGGACGCTTGGCGTGAATTTCGCCCTTGAAAGGAAAACTGGCATGTAATTACACACACTTATATAAACCGAAGGCAGATGTGACCTTTTTGCAACAGGAAGAAAGCCTACCGTTCGTATGACAAATAAAATGGAAGGGAACTTTACTTTTCCCTTATCTGTTTTTTTATCCTTTTATTGAGCAAATGCAAGACTTGTAAGGGGGATTGTCAGTTTTCCCATGTGAATACGAAAATACGATTTTCAGGACAATTTTTTCTCTAACACTAGCTCATTTCAGCTCTTCATATTCTATTATATTAGCACCCATCATTACCAGAACATCATGACGTTTGTTAATTGTCACAACTGATCTAACTTCACTGTGACTGCTTTCTATTTTTAACTCGGTTAAAATGATGTAGAGTAATCTGAAGAGCTAGAAATGCCCTTTTGCGAGAAATAGGATTTTCTTTGACATTTTCTCTTGCAGCCTTGCGAGTTACCACCATATTTATCTCACGTGCACCGCTACAGTAGTTTAGTTTGAAGGTATAGAGAATAAGACCACCCACCCACATCAATTTCTTGGGGTGCACCAAGCGTTCTGTTTCCATTTAGAGTCATTGTGATATTTGAACGTTTTTTGTCCTATATAAGGGATTGCTAGGCCTAACCGATGAAAGGGTTCGTGTCTTGATCAACCATAGCAAGTGTGGCACCACCTCGGAAGGGGGCCTTGATTCGACTAGGCGGACTCGAGCTGGAATCCGACTACCGGACGTGCGCGTGGTAAGCGGCACCACTTGGCACTGATCCACCCTCGCCTCCTTTATTTTCATTCTGATAGGACAGATCCGATGACAATCGCATAGCCTTAACAAAGTGAAAAAGGTGCACCTTCAACTCTCCTTTTATCCATTCGCGACCGCGCAGGCTTCTGCCCGTTAGGAGCAACCCCATTTGAGACGATCGCAAAATGGCAGCTACCGGTGGCTGTCATTGTCCCTCGCAAAACCCTTTTTTGAAGTAGGGTGAAGTGGTAAGAATCAACGATTTCTGCTCAAACTTTTCCCATGAGGGCCACCGGTGGATGCCACGGTCTCAAGTGAGCATCTTCGCGTCACACTGGTAGCTGCCATTGCCCCGAATAGGTAAGTAACTCTAGGCTTTGTAGTGAAACTCGTGGGTTTCTTCCTTCTTCTCACTCTTGTGCCACGCGGGAATTTATAACGGTCCTTTATTAGAATACCGTTCATGCAGAACTTGTAAGAGACAGCCGACTGTTCAAAGGCTGTCCCAACACCTTGCTCGCGGGCTTTATATACCACTCAGAGATCAAACTATGGCGCGAATAGATCAAACTCTCAATGCATATTGCAACACCCATCGTCTGCATTGGTTGTGTGAATACTAGTAAAACATAGGTAGAGTGGGTCTTCAAAGGCAAGTTAGGACAATATGGTTTGAGCTGTCTGGCCCAGAGTGAGCAAAAGTCTAACGATTTGTTTAGGAGCGACAGAAGGAGGACCGTACTTCGCTACGACCGAAAGGGATGTGAAGGCTCTAGGTTTTTAGCGCTCAGCTATCTGGCCATCCGCATCCGATAATCCACTGAATATCTGAGAGAAAGAACTCCAATTTTTTCGGGATCCTCTAAATGCAAAGTTGGCGCTCAGACCTACTGTAGGAGCCCTTGAAGTGGCTAGAAGTGCTAGAAAGGCTACTGCAGGGTTCCTGAAACATCCTACATCGAAACGCGGCCCCGGACGCTAAGCGCCAAGGATTTAGACGCGCTCCACCAGTTGAGATCCGCTCCGCCCACCTTTCGATGTTTTACGTTGATCTGCTATGATCTCTCCACCCGCTCTTCTCTACCACTCTCCCCGCTCTCATTATCTCTCATCTCTCTGCCAGGCTTTTGGCATTCTTCGCAGCGTAGAGAAAAAATCTCGTGTTCTTGTAAATTCTAGGATTTCTTTTCTTTTCTCCCCTCTAGTGGTCCACCTCCCACCCCTGCTCCCACATTTGAGTGGAATTACCTCATCAAGTTAATTAATCTTGTTTTGAAAAGAACATCCCACGCTTCCGTGCAAAATTCATGCGATATACGTGTTCTAAGGGTTAAAATACCTCTAGACACAACTTTCATGGACAAGTTTGGATACTAATCCTGCTCAGTTTTTGAGGAGTGTCCGTAACCACAAAAATGAAAAAAAAAATGAAAATTGACTGAAAAATCTCGTATGGCAGGAAAATACAGAGTAATATATCCCAAAGTTTTTCTTTCCTTTTCCCTCTTTCGTACTCACTTATAGCAACTACCAAGCAGTGCGCTTCACCTCTCTTCCGAACTCTGAAGCCGGCAAAATGGAAATTTCAGGGCTCGGGTAATAAAGCCCACCCCTCTTATCTGTGAACCGATCCAGTACCGCCTACTATTTTTTTACAATGTCCCCTATTTATTCTCGAATGCACCCTGCAGATTTCATCGCTCCTCCCCTTTGCGATCTCTACTGTTCGTATATAGCCCCATAGCTCTTCTCAAATGCTCCATTTGTCCTCTCGCGCTCCCTACTGTCCACTATGACAAACTCTCCGCCCATTCCCATCACACTATCTCTGCTAATGCTATCATGCTGAGGTTTTTGAAATAAATGTGCTCATACATTTCTATGAGGGTCAGGTGCTGGCCTGTAGACATATTATGTCATTCCATTGCTTTTTTAATTTTGTATCTGATTAATGTTCCCGGAAGTATTCTGTCATTTTGATGTCGCTATGTCAATTATGGTTGCCATATCGATCCCCCGATCATGGGTAATCGAGTCATAGAACAATCAAAGACAGTGTTATAAACTCTTTACAGTTTATTCCGAACAGCAAGGGCTACAAAGCACTCGAGGCTAGTAAGGCCCATCCTTCTGATTCAAGCCCCACCTTTCCGATTCTCCGTTCTTCCTGTTGGAATTCCTGCATCGGCTGAATAAGCGTCTATGACTTCACAACGCTACTCCAAAACAGAGGTAGTTATATTCGTAACCACGGAACCACCGCACATATTCACTGAGTCTCGGTAGCTGTGAAGGTCATGGTAAGCGGTAACGTGTTCAAAAAGTTAAGCTAGTCAAACAGCTCCGGAATTGCTCAACCTTTACCCAGATCCATTTTCTTGAAGTCAAAGGATAAACTAGAATGCATGCATTCCACTTCCATTTGAACATTGGCAGTGGCATTTTGGTTGCTATTTGGCCCATACAACGACCTGCGGGGGTCAGCCGATGTACAAAACAATGCTTTTTTATCCTCCCAGGAAAGCCTGATTCCAACTAAACGACCACGGAGAGATGGAAGGCGTGGTTGGCCCGGACAACCCAAGATTTGATCCCCGGACCGCGCGCGTAGTAAGCGTGCCACTCGCCACTACACCAATTCCGCCCTGTCTTGAACTTGATCCAGTTAGATGTTTCCCCGATAATGTTGAGCTATGGCCAATTCATTATGTCTCGAAGTGTTTAAAGAAAAGTTTTTGATTCAGCTCCTGGGACTTTCGGACTATGAAGTCCGGAAATGGGCCCTTTCGGTGTATGTTCCGCGTGATTCAGCCTCGATCCACTGAAAATTCGTCCATTGACCAGGACCGGTCCTGAACTGCGACACCGATTCCTCCGAATACGACTCCCCCTTTTCGGCATCACACATATGACCCTCTTCTTGGCATGCTCTTTAGGCGATCGACTATGAATTATATAAATTATGCTCTCGAAGGTTTCTTTCAACTTTATATGCTTTGGAAAAGTTTCACTTAAAATTTCTGAGAAGTCCAGGTTAGTTAGGAAGATCAAAAGCCCTCGAATAACTTTACTTCCGCCCTCCCTCTGTGGTCCGAAGAATGCTTCTAAATTGGAGCGTTAATGTATGCGCTCTTGTTCGACAGTTTATTTATTCATTTGTTCGAGTTTTCTTTTCTTGTCCGCTTTCATTTCCTCAACTCTTTTACTTTTGGTCTCCACTCTTTTTCGTGCTCGTTTTCTCATTTCTATCGGAACAATTTCCAGAACAATTGAGTTCAAAACCATGTTTTCAGTTAATGTCGTGCTCAAGTTCCTTCGTTATTGTTCTTTGCTGTTTGACTACCGTCGCACTTTCGTCACGGCTTTGCGGTGTTATGCTCGTTCATAAGTTGGGAAAAATGTGCAGGCAAGTTTTTGCTTCGTTTTTGGCCAATTCAACCGTCTCTTATCTGAGCGTCACAGTGATTCATCCGAAAACGGCAGTAAAAATACGAATATACCGTAGAAGAAGTTACCGGACTACAGTAACCCACACTCGAGACATTTGTGTCAAAAAGTAGAACTTGTTCTATTGACTAAAATCGAAAAGAAGCCACAACGAGGGTCAACCTCTGAGCTGGGCAATTTTCTAGGGACCGTATAGTTTCCCCCATTTGGAGCGGGATCCCAGAGGTCACCATCCCGGCCTTTCTGTGATAGTTCGACATCAAGGATATCTCTCTTCCTGATGAGTTCACTGAGCGGTGTAGTGAAGTGTGCTCCAGAGGGGTTTATATATGACAGCAAAATTATAAAATTTCGAAATTTCGTCAGATTCTGCAAAAATTATTTCCGGACCCCATAAATTTTGCTCTTCCGTGACTTCCAGAAATTTAATGTCCATTTCACCAGAAACGAGCCCTTCGCTGAAAATTGTTCAGGATAGTTGAGCCTGGACCCATGGCTGCAGTATTCTTCATTCGTACGCCAGCTATATCCAAATATGGGTAGCGGCTGCGCGGGCAAATTAGGCATCAAGGTCCAGCAATATCTTGGAGTCAAAAAACATATCAAATATTCAAAATGAAAACTATAGCTTAAGACATCATAGATCAGCCTCGCTATTAACCCACAACGTGTGAGCTATTTATAGCTTGCATTTCAAATGGCCATCTAGAGATTGCAGCATGGACTTTGCATTTCAAAGCCGAAATAAGCATTGCTAATATAAGAGCGTGTACGGCCAGATCGATATCTTTGAGGTTACGTCAGATAACACCTACAGTAACCATGGCTTTTTACCGTATTCATCTGATTGGCTGTAAAACGCCGCTCATAATTTCGAGTCAACAAGTCCAGTCTGAAAACTCCCTTCTCGTTTTCCTCAACTATTTCTGGGCCAAGCTTCGCACTTCGACGGCGTTGATGCTCTAGTACTGGAATGCGAGGTAGCACCTATTGAACAAGGATTTTACAATGGTACGAAGAAGCTGAAGCCTACATAGTGGGAAGATTTTGATAATGCGGACCGACCCGCAATTTGCAGCGAAGAGTATGCCGCCAGCGGCTTAGCAGAGACGTATTTGCGCCGACCCCACCTCTGCATGCCCCTCCATAACTCAGCTCCCTCGTCGCTTGACTCTAACCGTTGCAGAGAGAGCGTTAGTGTTGAACAGAGCAACACCAACGAAAGCATCAATGCGGAAATCGACGGGCATAGAGGTTCCACTTCGCGGGCTCTGGGCCGTTTCTCATGGTTCTTTCTTAAACCATACAGTATTTACCATTCTACCTTTATTTTTGAATGGGCTGCCTTTCATCGCGCATTTCGCCTTCAGGAGTAGGGGGAGTAGGTGTGGGAGTCAACTGTACATAGCTCAACCTTGTCACTCGAGCGTTCCCGTTAGGCCTCACAAGAACACCTCCGTTTCCCCATTAAGGGCTGGAGGCTTTTACCCGATCCCATACAGATGGCAGCTATCTTGCTCTGAGGGATAGCTCTTGTACTTCAGATGGATCGGTAACCTCTTGTGGTAGTGAGCACCAATGACAGTACCCTTCTTGTCATAACGCTTCACCATGTCAATTGATTTTCCATCAATACAGAGTGACATTTTTTGATGTTTGTTGACTCAAAGGATCAGAAATGATTGATCAAGGTTAAGGAGTTCTAGTTCGAAAACCAGTGAGCAGAAATAAAACTGTTGGCCCATTTTGTCCGATTTCGTATGAACAAAAACGGTAGTTGACAGTATTCGTCAAAAGAAGCGCTGAACTCTTATGCGGAGAATTTTCGAGAAAAACTCATCATGTGAGACAACCAGGAAGTTGGTGACGTTACCGTATCGAGCGATGAACGTCGGACCCACTGTCACAGTCCTTCTTGCCAATTCAGGAGTCAGCAAAGCACACCTCGGGGATGGGTCTCCAAAGCTCCGCATCTCTGGACAGTTAAATATTCTTGACCATGGGAGTTCCAGCCATCGACCACATTAGAGCCTCAGAGCTTTTGGGACCCATTCCTGAGCTGGAGCTTGTCCCAAAAAGCCCCAGATGGGCGTTTTTCGAGATATTGCGGTCGTACTTGTCGGAATGATGTCGTAATCCTTGAAGTCATTGAAAGAGGGTTATTCAAAAGGGGAAAGCTTTCCATGTGATTGTGAAAAATATCAGAAATACTTTGGAAAATTTCAGAAACGTTTTTCTGCCCTCTCAAAAATTAGTGGAGATAGGGGAGCAGTGATATTGCCACTTCAAAACTCCACTTCGCATTCTAAGCTTAAGTACAAAAATTCCACGCTTCTGCTTATTTATCGAGTTCGCCGTTGATCGCCATTTTGGAGATGAGAGCACATATTCTACTTCAATTTGTACATTCGTAATGGCAATCTGAATGCGATTTGGCCTATACAATGACTTGGGGGGAGCACCCGATGTACAAGACTGTGTTTTTGTCCTCCCAGAAATGTGGTACCAAATAACCGACCCCAGAGTGATGGAAGGTTTAGTTTGCCTTGACGACGCATGACCCAGGATTTGATCCCAGGACCGCGCGCGCGGTAAGCAGCACCATTTGTCACCACACCACTTCCGCCCATTTCAAACATAGTTTGCAATAGTACTATTGCTTCTGTGCCAAACAGGTTTTGGATGGTGGAATATTTATCAGCCTGATGTTTCGACGAATTCGTCGTTATAAAAGGCCTGAAAGCGTTTTGGAACATCAAGCGCTACCTATCCGTTCAGCTTTGATAGTGATAGTGCAACAGGGTTCAGGACTACCACAAAAAAGGCTGGTAGGCTTCAACGTTGAACGGGTAGGTAATACTTGACTTGACTTGACTACTTACTTCTTTCAAAATGCTTTCAGGCCTTTGATAACGACAAATTTGTCGAAACGTTAGGCTAATAAATATTCCATCATCCAAAACCTGTTTGGCACAGAAGCAACAGTACTGTTCAAGAACAATGCCCAGGTTTTAAGAAGGGCGGACATGGAGGAGTTTGCAGTAGTATTCAGGACTATCACAAAAAGGCTGGTAGGCTTTTATAAAGCTCCCACTAAGGAGGTAGGACGGGTCTTTCAGTGATCGTGATGCTACATTTTTCTCAACGCAATGGTTGCTGCTACCTTCGAGCCACTACCTTCTGCGAATGACGTCGGAGCGCTACAGTAGGGCTAGGACACGTTGAGCAATGGAACCACTACCATCATCCCCACGATGAATCACCCGTTTCGCGAAAAAAAAATACACAGGTTTCCAAGACAGCCGGATTGACTCACCGAGCAGTGTTGTTTGAGGTGAATGCTGTCCGCGAAGGTGACGACACAGAACGTTCTTATTACTTACACTTTCTAACTATAGAAACTCAGGAATGAGCCAAGGAGGCGAAGAGATGCTCAAGACCATGCCATGTCTTGAAGGAAGTGGTGGCGATAAATATAATACTTTAGGAACGAACGGGAAAGTTACATAGTGGACTGGGTAGGAGATCTACCCAGGAGAGCTTGCTTACCTCCCGCTTTACTGTCTTTTACTGTATTCTACCATGTCAAAAGCAATAGCCAACCAATAGGTTCCCGCAGTAGGGTCAATCCTCCTTCCATATGAACCACGCGTATATTAATCTCAACGGTCTGAACAGTTTTTCTGTTCCATTACCGATAGACCATTACCCTAAGTGTATCCATTTTTGAACGCAATGACCCCATCTAATGCGTCGCGGAATAGGCCTATGAATCAGTATAGGAGATCTAGCTCCAACTAATAAAATTTCATGTTCATTCTAAAAGACTAATCTGTCTCTATATAGGAAATTTTGTCATTCTCATTTGTGCTTTTTAAGGATCACAAATGAGGAGAAATGTTCAACGCTGAGCTACGACGATGTCGATATTCCACTTATGGGTGAGTGCTGACATCTTTCACTGAAATACCAGAGCATCTATCAAGTTAGATCCATAGTCCCGGCTTGGCTTCACAGTGTCCCTAATACGGACCCCTCCTCCTCTTCCAACACTGAAGAACTCTATCCGGGACTCAGAAAAATTCACGTCTGTATGTAGGTAAAACGCGCAAATGGCAAACATAAGTGAACCAATTTTCAAGGATGTTTTGACTTCATTGGTCAAGTTGAATAATATGAAGAAAGCGTCTTGGGTGATTTTGTCACCCGACATATTTACCGTTATACGGTAACTATACCAAGATTTTCTACCGTCATACTGTAACGCGATAATTTCGTTAGCATTCACCATTAGAATTCCCATCTATCTTCTGATATCACGCATTTCCCACGTGCCTTCACGCTCTGCCCAGTTTTTTTTTCTCATGATCGCTCTTTGACTAGTGATTTGAACCCGATGACTATCATTTTACAGCTCCCGACAAAGGACTTTTTAGAATAATCCTTAGAGATCACTGAAGATGCTGTTCCTTACCGTATTGCTGATTTATCACCAAAGAACATTAACTATTTCTCACCACAACGAGAAATTATGGATGACAGGACAAGGGATAAGGCCCACGGTTTTGGCCATTAGCCACTTGCGAAGCATTCTCTTTCATTTTCAGCCACCAAATTCCACGATGTTCTACCCAAGAAGTGAATCCCTAGGCCCGGCTTGGTACCCACAGGTGTTGTCGACTAAAGGGCTGACATCTTGAACAACAACCCCAGCGGGATTCATAGCTTTGCTACTAATGGGGTAAAATTGAGCGTGAGTCCTAATCCGAAAAACTGGCCTTCGAAAGCCGATAAGAGGGGCTAACTCCATTTCCTCCTGTTGCATTTCTTCTTCGCCCACTTGCTAGCCGTCGAATCGCGTATTTGACCGTACACATGTGCGATCGTTGGGACTATAGGGATTGTATCGCGTTGTCAATACCAAGTCACTAATACCATGCCACGTTCGATCATCAATCTGGCCAAGTCAGGAAAAATGATCTCCCCCTCCCGAAGATCACAATCCCTCATTACATTCATTTTTTAGTCCCACGCGCGATTCATTATCAAGATTTTTGCATTCATTCCAAAGAAGGATCCTTCGTGTAGCTAAAAACAGGGTGTCCTCCAGAGGCCCATCGCAGGCGAAGGAAGAGACGCAGACGCGGCAAAGGACGAGTCGCAGCGCATACTGTAGCGGTCAGGCGTCAGGTTGATAGAGTGTACTTTACTACGTCTCATCTCGCACAGCACGCGCCGCAACTGGTCCTTTGCTACGTCTGCGTCTCTTCCTTCGCCGCGCGATGGGCCTCTTGGAGGACACCCGCTAAAAACATGGTGACATCCACAATGGCCACGTAGCTTCGAAAACCTTACAAAATCTTCAGTTAGTTAATTTCTGGTTTCCATTATTTCTTGATCAATGTGAAGGCTCGACGAGTAGTGTAAATCAATGCGGAACATGAGAGATGACAAGATATGTCTTTTGATTGAAGCAATCGAGATAAAATTGCTTTCGAAGTCCATCACAGCAAAGCCTGACAAAATTCGCTTCCCCACTGTTATTTCACATGTTTCGATTGAATTTCCCCTGCTGTACCATTGGGTAGCTCTCATCTCTACAGGTTGTTGATCTAGTTTTGCATCACATAAGATCAGAGGGTTCCTGAGCTTCCTAATTCCATGAGTATCTTTGTATTTTATCAAACTGAAGCTCCTCCACAAATACTTTATTTGACGAATTTTCCACACGCTGAAAGTCGCCAGAAGTCAAGATCCGCGTAATATTCAAGAACGTTTGTAATCCGGTGGAAAGGAAAATAAAGGAGGCACTTGAAATACGAAAGCGAAATCTTCCAATTAACAACAGGGAAGAGCTCCGACATACCATGGAAATCATCGCTATGTAATGAAATGATGAAAGGAAGACTACATGAGATGGTAAATTGAAGGGTATAAAATATTAGGTTGGAACGAATGAAATGTCGTTTTCGATCATCAATTATTTTCATTATAAAAACAATAATGAAGCACATCAACCTCAAACATCTTTATCACTGTGTCACAGGTTCATCTCCTTTCGTTACGCAAAGCATGGATACCTACCGCGTGGAACTCTTTCTGGTTCAACTCGAAGAAGTTGGGCACTAAAATTCTGACGTCGTTGCGGTTATCGAATCGGTTTGCTGCCAAGGAGGGTTGCGCTGACCTGGGTCAGTGATAGTCGGACGGCGCCAGACCTGGGCTATACGGCGCGAGAGGTAGAGCGTCCCAGCCCAACTCCCGATTTCTTGTTGCAGGATTTTCGCGACATGTGGTCTTGCATTATCGTGCCATATTTTTTCATTGACCGAATTTACCCTTCGGTGACGCGGAGCTTTACTCAGGGGGGGAGGCCATTATACGCAGAGTTCGGCTGCAACTTTGTAACCCACAACCAGCATTCCTTGGCACACCGTTCCTATACTGTATCTCCACATAAAAACATGACTTTGTTTCCGTGGATTTCTGGTTTCGAAATCGCCCTTAGCTGTCCATCACCCGCCTCCGGCGGCCATCTTCTCTCTTTGCTATCGGGGAACGTCCAATTGTGAAATACGCTTACATCGAAGACTAGTGCTGTCTTCCTTTCGGAGATAGATCCAAGTCTAATTACTCGCCTAAAACTTGATGCAGCTTGTTGTCCCGTTCTTTATCTGCTCATAAAAACGCACAAGCTCCTGGAAAACGAAGACCTGACTTCAATAAGCCCTTCGGCGGTGAAGGTCAGACCGACTATAAGTTGCGTAGGAGGGCCTACTGACAGAATTGCGTGGTATACCAATATCTTAACACAGCTGCTCCAGTTCATACCATCGCACCTCACCAATACCCAAATGTTCCTAAATCAGCTCAGTAGAGTGCATCTGAACAATAGCTACGTTATGAAATCCTTTGACGTGGAGGCCTTGTATACCAATGTTAGTAACATTGCAGCCATGGAAGCCATTTTTGAGCTCCTCAATCAACACCACAACGTGATTAATATGCATGGGCTTTCCATAAACCAATTTATGCTACTAGTCAAGGAATGCCTTAACTGCAAGGTATTCAGATGGTCAGGAATGTACTTCGCACAGACCAGAGGCTTAGCCATGGGACAACGATTGGCACCTACTTTAGCAATTGCTTTTATGGCTAAAATAGAAAGTCCCATATTATTAGGGTGTCCCAAAAGTTTTGAGAAAATTT
>KZ345113.1:246618-257805 GCA_002352805.1 Teladorsagia circumcincta
GCCACGTTTTTCCTGGCCGTCGTCGTTTGTGGTATGTGGTCTGCACTCGACGCTCTTCTCGTTCTCCGAAAGGGAGTACTTGAGAAAGCGGAATATGCATTTATCTAAGTTGGTAAAAATTATCAGAGCGTGAGGGCTACCAAGGCGAGAAGCAAGAACTCACAGTAACTCTGAAATTTCGATGAATCTCATACACGGTCCTGAACGGAAACGGTGTATAGCGAAAAGTACAGCTGCCTACCACGCGCGGTCTGGGGATCAGGCCTGGATCGTGAGCCACTTAACCACCTTGCGTCCCTTTGGGGTCGAATGATTAGCGCGAGAATTGCCTGGGAAGATGAAAACACTGAGATATGCTCAGCAGGTCCGTGCAGGCTGTGTAAGCCAAAACTCAATCAAAATGCCACTATGCAAAAACGCTGATTCTGAATGGAAGCATAATGCATGGCGCAACTCAAGAAGGGATTGGTCAACGCCGAATCTTCTATCCCTTTTGCTCTGACCGTGGTTCACAAGTGTCCCAACCCCCTGTAATGCCCCACATAATCATCTCTTACAAAGGAGGTCTCTCAGGGTATGGAGCGCTTTTTGAAACAGCCTGCATGTTATAGGAACCTATGAGAGGACTGTAGAACCGAGGTCCATTTTTGCCGAGGGCCCTCAAAGGCCGAAAAATGGTAACGAAATGGTCCAAGGTTCTTCCCGGTGATGACCAAGTTTTGTATTTTGGTTTGAACTCACAGATTGCTCCAAATAGCGCCAGCTTCAGTAGTGTGTGCCATGTTTGCCAGGATCATCAATTACCCTGCAATTAGATTTCTACCAAAACCCAGAGAAAGCCATCCAGTCCAAGCAAATATTTTTCGCTCATTTTTTGGCTTTTGGGGAGCGCTCAATAAAAATGAATTTCGATTCGCAGCCCACGTGAAAGCCCCCACAGCATGCAAAAAACCGTCATGAAAAGCGCGCCACTCCAGTGGTAGTTCCCTTGTTTGTGTCCACATCATCTCACCTTGAATATTGAATTTTATTTTCTTATTCATTTTATTCTCAATAAAACCTCATTGGTTTCAGATGTCGCCCGTAGATGCTGTGCTGAGAAATGCTCGATCGCATACATGCAATCGGTATGCTGTGCTTTGAACTTCGGCTCCTCATTTCGTGTACGGAAGCTCACATTCAATGCAAAGGATCTCTACGAAACCCTTTGACGGGACAACTCCTCCAGTGAATGTTCTGTTCCAGTTTCTCACTTTATACACGGTCTCCCAGCATTCCCTCACACACCACCACACACACACACACAAACACACGTCTCACCTTCTCCCACACCGAGGTTCACCCACACAACTTCTTAACTAATCTCCAAGCACAATGAAGCTTTACTTTGACACCGTTACTGTACCAATACTGTAGAGAAACAAAAATCATGTCATCTTTATTTCTCGATTACGTTTTATGTGTGCGTGTGCAATGTCTGTATTTATTTGTAGAGATAGAATAAAGATTAATTAGTTCGACTGAAAGCGAAGATGTTGACATTTCGGCATAATCATTATAGCTCTAACGTCATACTGAAAATAATGAACCCTGAATTGAATAATTGAACTGAAATATCCTCCAGTGATATCGTTCGTAATAAGCTCCACCCCTACGGGATCAGATAATGAGACTCATCAGTAGTCTGTGAGGTTTTTCTTTGGGGCAAGATAACGTGATAGAATATGACACTGAGACATCATACATCATAGTTCCACAGCCAACGGGATCGAACCAGGTTTGACTGTCAAATAGTAAGAGTTCAACAATGGGGGGAGGGGTGGGCGTATTCGGTGGAAATCTCGTTGAAGATAAATAGAGGCTGTGGGAAACCCGAAATTTCTGTGGAGGGTGAAGCAGGGCATGTAACCGATCATGATCTTTTTCTCAAAAATTTGGCAATATGTATTTGCTGTTTGAAGGAGGATCCCACGAAAAGAACTAAGGTGAACTCATCTAGTTGAAAGAAAGACGGACCTCCTGAGGGTGCGGACCAACACGAAATTGAAAGCGGAAAATATGCCCCCAGCGATTTAGCATGGCCTCACTCTTGACGCAGTTGGCGAGCCACGCCCCTCCTCTCGCGTTTTCTCGTGTCTGAGTCTCTAGGCCTTCAAAGAAGATAGCGTTATCGTGAAGAGGGCAGCCGCGATGAGAGTCACACCAATGTTAAAATCATCGGGTCCCTTTCTCGGGTTCTAGGCCATCTTCCTCGGTTTTTTCCTCTTTCGTGAATCACTGACCATCTCTCTCTTAATTTGCACAACCCGCTCAACGTACTTTTGACGAGATTGAGGGCAGTTCAAGCCGGGATCGTTTAGGTCAAGCTATGGTTGGTGAGCCATGTGAGAGTCATACTGAAATCTCCAGGGGAAGGCAAGGTCAACTGTGCGCTGGGATGTACACTATCGAGGTCCCATAGAGAGATCATCGAAATGAAAATGGTGTTTGAAAAGTACAGTAGGAAGTTTTTTACAACTCTCACCAAAAAAGGGCTGAAATGGACAGAAATGTATTGTTTGCTGCTTTAGGAGTATACAAGTCGAATACTCTTTTCCTGCTCCCAGATAGAAATTCAGAAGGAAACGCTACGAACGAATACCAGGAGGTGGGGGGGGAGGAAGAGGAGGCGCAAGGGACTCCTTCGAATGAGTCGGTCCGCCTAAGGTCAGCCGTGACGTTCGACCGTTTTCAAGATGTTTTACGACCCCTCTCCTCCAGAGGTTCTTTAAATGACCCCCTACCAATACATGTGAAGGAAGTCACCCAAGAACACGAACCTCACCAACCTTGACCACCTCACCATCATGGCTGTTTCCATTGTATTTTATACTGAGACGGACCAATCGACACACTTCAACCGTTTTATCTCTGAAACGGCCGCTGAACCGAACGAGGAGGGGAGTTGAGGTAAATATACCTTCAGGAACAGCGATTTATCTATTTCACCTTCTTCCTAGATTTCCTACGGAGTCGTCGTCAAATATGACCCCAGCCTTCTTCCCTCAATTTTCAAAAACACAACCGACTTCAATAACTTGATATTCGTGAATCCCAACTACAATCCACTCAAGTACCGGCAATAGACCTCCCCATCTAGATCGGCTGAACGGACCGGGGTTGACCATAGAACAAACCTCCACAGACCTTCAATTGCTTTTCAGATGTGCCGAATTTTGCTTAAAGGATAAAAATACTCGCTTTACTTTCAAAAATACTAGGTCATGAACAAAATTTCTTCATCAGTCAGGAATCAAACCAGTCCGTCAAATACAGTAGCTAACAAATAAAAATATGCGCTCATGTCGTTAGGGGGGATACACAACAGGGTCGATGGTAGGTGACACTATGATTAAGGCCAGGAGAGGGGGGGGGGACACACGGCGAAGACATATTGCTTCCATCCTCCCACAGAATCCCTCCCTGTCTGGACAGGCCCAGTCGCAAGCACAGTAATCGGCTCATTCACTCGAATGTCTCCTTTCCCCACCCCCCCTTTCCTCCACCAACGGCATGAGCGCCCAAAAACAAATCGAATCCAATATTTCCTCAAGTAGAAAGACATTCGTGGTTAGCGACTTCAATTTCGACTACTTTTTCCGTAACTCCTTCTAGAAAACTCGCCTGTGGAGCCAAAAACCTTCACAAAATTAGTAAATCTGTAGTTTACTTTGTGTCGTTCACGTGTCTGTAAGTGGACTGTGCAAAAAGTGAACTAGATTTTTGATGCGGTAAGTACGTTCCAGAAACGCACTCTTGTTTACACCATTTCAAAAATAAAACGACTCGTTGTGTCTCAAATATATCAAGACATATTAGTCAAATGATCTTCACGGGAATTTAGCAAAACGATGAATCGAGTGTGACCCGGATGAGTCACCGTGGAGGAATTTTCGTCGAAGTCATCTTTGCCCACTGGAGACGGATTTCTACGCTACTCGCCGTAAATGCACAAAAAAAAATTCCCACGAATATCGCGATTGTACGGTTTTTCTTGAAAATTGGGGACATCGTATAAACTCAGCTCATTGCTATCATCAGGTGAGACTTTTAACTTCCAAAAAAGTTCCCTCTGGTACGCGCCATGCACTCGAAATCCATTCCTGGAGGTAATCGAATGTACACGATGAATATATAACATTACTTATGCAAGCTGATCGCTCTGCAGGAGGAAAGAATTCACCTTTCCCCAAAGATGCGCCACGTACCCGCCTTCGATAGAACATTGCGGAATTGAAGATTTTTCCTGAACTCCAAAATTTCCGTTTCACTGTGAGGTAATGAAAGAATGAAGGTACATACCCTTCAGTCAACGTCCCCTTCTCTCGTACTCAAATAAAAATAGGAAGTCAGGTCCCAGTAGAAAAAATAAGATATTTTCGCGAATTTGTCCAATTTTCGAAGGGACATTTTGTTGAAATCGACAAAGCAGCAACCGAGACGCCCCTATATTGAGCATAAATGCTGTGTTAGACTAAAACGCTATGTCGGATGCGTGGCGCATCCCAACAGGATCCAGAATCCGTCTCCTTTCCCATTCACTAGAACCTAGAGATGATGAGATGATGAGATGCGCCTCATGTGCAACCTGAGGTACTTGTGCCACCTCGTCAAACTTCAGATGCAAATGTTGCAAGCGTTTTCGCTTGGGCATCGAACGTGTCGTAAGAGTATAAAACTAACTTTTTGATAAGCACGAAGATTTTGCGGGGTCATCTTGCCTGAACACCGTCAGCTTGCTGTTTTGAAGCAGGTGGGACGATTTTATAGAGCAAGTCCTATGTATATTCTATTTCAGAAACCGGAAGCGTGTCGAGTGCAGACCACACACCACAAGTGACGACCGCCTCCAAAAAAGTGTTAACTAGTGATTATAATTAGTAACTACTGATAGAATACAACTCCACAAAATGTTAATGTTTTCTGCCAATGAAAAGATTAGCCTGTTGCAGTTGTATTCTATCAGTAGTCACTAATTATAATCACTAGTTGAACATTGAGCTGCATTACGAAGAGCTACAGGAGCCTTGCCGGATGTAGCTCGCTCTCCAACATCACGAGTAGAATCACCTTCACAAATATAATACTTCGCTTCTACGGTACGTTTTATAACGGTAACCTTTATACGTCATTTTCTTTCGTTGCAAATTTTTCATATTGCCGCAATCACCCGTAAAGGCAGTGACCACGATGACTAGAGGGCGGTGCGATTTCAATGACGTCACTCGTAGACGAAGGTGCGTTGAGAGGCGATCAAACCACACCACAGCACGCTGAGGGGTATAGTCTACCAATGACATTCGAAGACGTTATAAAATCGCATCACCCTCCAACCATGCGATCACTGCCTTTGAGTGCACGCGTCGCCAACAAGAGGAACAAAAGAGAGAGAGAGTATAGGGAATCAGTGAGTCGTAGACACGTCACTTCGTGGACCATTAAGCAGGAATAGCAGTAAGACACTGAAGATCTTTTTCAGTAGAATTTAGGAATAAGCGTAGACAGCACGTTTCCCATCAATTTGGACAGCTCCACTGCAAAAAGGGGAAAGTGCTCTACGGTTACATCGTAGAATGTGCCTTTGACAATGATCAATTATGTACTACTTACTACAGTAGTGAAGATGAAGGTGAAGATGGCGCACCACACCATTGTCATTTAGTTGAAAATCACGTAAGAAATTAAGAAATACAAATTGACTTTGAATTTATTACAACAAACAAAAAAATATACAAACATTCATTTGTGGAATTAATGAACTATCCCTGAGGAAAGAGAACATCAATAAAGAGATTCAGGCACCAGTTTCAAATCAACTGAACAAATTGAATACTTTTCGCAATTAGCTCGGTAAATTATGGCTCATAGAAGCTCACCCTTTTCCTTATAGGAGAAAGAGCCTTGAGCAATCCGTTGATCCCTCCTTTTTCTAAAATCCGTTGAACTCGGTTATTCTCAACATCTGGGTCTTCTACCAGGTCGGGTCCAGCCACTGAATGGTCAACTTTCGAAAGGTTTGGAGTAATTTCATCAACACCAACATCATCTCCTAAGTTTGTTTTATCCTTCCTGGGCCGTTTCCTAAGTGGTTCTTCACAAGCAGGAGATTGCATGCCACTTGACGTTGCATTGGAGGCATGATTGTCTGGGGCATCCGGTACTTGGTAGCTGGTTCCCTCCATTGCACTACCTCTCCTTTCTGTGGGCCTTTCGCTAGGACACCTCTCCGGTTCGTTGCCTGTGCTTGGCCGCTTTTGATTCGTTCCAACACTGGAGTTATCGGCTCTTCTCACACACTCCTCCTCACTTTCACCTTCATCATGGCTGTTCGATTCGACTTCAGACGCCGATAAGCTCGTCTCAGAACCATCATCCAAGTCAAGAAACGAGATCGTTCTGTCGAGATCACTTTGTCTGATCAATTCAGAATTGTCCTTCCCTTCGGGAAACATTGCGAGAACATCTTCGGAAATCACCTAAACAACAGACATAATATAAGGAGGCAATCATGAAAGAACAGTAAGAAAAAGCTCATTAATGAAAGTTTAGCGTGTGATTCATACGTTTTGAACAACAACCAGAAAAGAAGTGACCAGATAGAGGCACAGACGCGACCTGCGCAGACGGATCTCAAGATAAGTCTTACTATTTTCAAATCCCTGTGAGTTTTGCAGAACGAGAACATTACCAAAAAGTCGAGTTTTACAGGAATCCAGTATACTGAACTCTGTGACCAGTTTCTATGAGATGACCCGCAAATTTTGCCATCACAAATCTTGGCGAATATTTTAATCGTGAAAGGCTCGGCGTACTTGGTAAAAATAATGAATCCAAAACTTTCAAAATTGACGTACATATTTTTTCAGAGCGTACGGCGGTATCCAGTCATCGAAATGGCTCAATGAATACACAATCAAAGCTTCCACGAAAGGTCGTCGAT
This sequence comes from Teladorsagia circumcincta, assembly GCA_002352805.1. Classification (NCBI taxonomy): domain Eukaryota; kingdom Metazoa; phylum Nematoda; class Chromadorea; order Rhabditida; family Trichostrongylidae; genus Teladorsagia; species Teladorsagia circumcincta. The sequence continues at coordinate 253,598 of KZ345113.1, forward strand.
TCAAAATAGGAAATCCGAACTTCCTCAGAGGCAGATTCTGCAACAAGCAAACTATAGCTACTTCCGCCAAACATAAACATGTCAAAAAGATGTTGATGTACGTGCACAACAGTCTCTTGTCAATGTGCTGACTCATGCTAGAGCTATCGTGCTAAAACCACTCGAAGCCTAGCTAACATACTCCACAGTTCACATAATGTCCTTCATATAAGTGATATTTAATTTATACTACTTAGTTGTCAAAAAACCGATACATTTACAGCAAAGACTTTAACATTCCGCGGCCCTTGGACGAATGAAGTTTGTATCAATTCAAATAAGTAATAATGTGGAGAAAACTCAATATGGCTCACCTTGAATCGATAACGTTGTGGTAAATCGGATTCCTCGGAATCTTTTCCGTTTTCACTAAAGTGATATCTCGGCGAAAACTCGCACTGATAGTCGTACGCCAATGCCAATATATTTACTCGTTCTGAATTAAGTTGGTTGAAATAGTGTCCAAACAGGTAGCGTCTCAAATGTCTTTTCTGAAGTATTTCTGGGACGTTCTGGGTTTGCTGCAGTTGACACACAAAATTTTGGCATGAAAATTAGATCGTTGGACTTACAGAATGAAGTCTCTCGTACTCGGACAAAAGTCAAAGCACATGCTGTTAAAGAACAATTCAAAACTAACCTTTGAGTGTATATGGTAGTTTCAGCCGTCTAAAAACAAGGCGATGAACACGGCACATAATCTTTCGGGTCCTGAGGAACAGATATTCGTGCTCTTCGTGCCCACCAGCATAGAATCCAACAACTCCTTCCATTTCCAGTCTAGAAAGCGACATCTCACGAATAAAATAATGAGCACAAGTAAAAGGAGTCTGGTCAACTATCATTACGAAACGGTGAATGTAGAAAACCGAATAAACCACAAGCGTAGTCAAAAGTCCATTATGTAGGGATATAAAAAGATCAGCATAACATACCGAGATTTAATGTCGTCCCAATCGTAAAGCTTTTGAGCGAATGAAGACCACAAAGTGTCCGTTGGGGTAGCTTCGCTCAATATGTGTAAAAAGCTCGAGTAATCCTCGCAGGAAATAGGAGGGAGCACACCAAAAACCTTAAAATGACAGAGTAGCTCACGAAAAGAAAACACCAAATGGTCATATGATTGGGAAGGGATAAAGCAAGGAAATGAGCAGAAACACATACGTCTCTCATTGCTATATTCCAGGATTCCTTAGAACTTCTGCCATATACTTTTTGTTCATTGCAGTGGCTTTGAAGTGACTTCAGTAAACGGTGCCTCAAAAGTACGAATAATATAAACCTGTGCATAAATCAGGCGAGTAAATTTACAATAATGAAGATATTTACGAAAAGAGTGTCCAACATGGGTTTCCGAAACTGTCCTACTTCCTACAAAGCGGTTCGTCTTTCGTCGGTCTATCGTCCTTATGTCTGTCAAAATTCCTTAGCTCCTGGAGATCCGCCTGCAGAGACCAGGTCAGTGTGTGGGATTGATGGGCAAGGTCTCGTGAAGTACAAAACAGTCAGCAGCTAAGCGAAGCCCCACCTACAGTGAGCGTGGCGTGCATCGAAATGAACTGTACTGACGACTGAGATTTCAAATCAGTGGCAAAACAACCTCGAGACATGGGAAAAAGTGGGTACAGGTGTGCATTGATAAGTCAGATTGAATCAGGCAGACCCACCTCTGGTGGGCTTCTCTAAAAAAGCAGGTTTTTTGGAAAAACCCATAACTCGGATTGGAGAAAGCCTGAAAGTGGAAAAAAATTGGTGAGCCTACAATGGGTGGAGCGTGCCCTGAAGTGGACAGCGTTTTCTACAAGTCCTCACAATTCAGTTCAGAGAAGTTTTACAGAGCGGGAAAAAAGGTGATTAGAGGTCAGAGAAGGACGGGAAGCTGAATGTTTTTGGTGGCGTGGTGCGCATAAAAGGGGGCGGTGTTCGCTACCAAACTCATAACTCGATTACAAGAAGTCATGGAGACAGAGCAAGAATGCTATAGTTCGGCTACGGATGGCAGGTCAACATCTATAGGTGGACGGTGCATGCCCTAGAAGGGACGGAGTTTGCCACGAAACATTATAACTCGGTTGCAAAAAGTGATAAACCAGGAAAAAAGTGGGTAGGACTTGGCAAAGGCGAGGAGGTCAACTGCTCTCAGTGGGCGGAGCATGATCCAAAATGGGCGGAGTTTGCCGCGAGACAACATTACAACTCGGATCCAAGAACTCCTGGAAATTGGGAAAGAAGAGGATGGAGTCCCACAACGCGACGGAGGTGAACTGCTATTGAGGGGTGGGACGTGATCAAAGTAGGCGGAGTTATCCACGAAATCTTGTACCTCGGTTCCAAAAAGTCCTGGAGGTAGGAAAAAAGTGCGGAGAGTTCGACAACGGAAGATGGACCAGCAAGTATAGAGGGGTGGAGCGTGCGACGAAGTGGGTGGAGTTCGCCGCATAATATTAAAGGTAGGTTCGAAGAGGGACCAGAGGCCGGGAAAAAGTGAATAAATATTGGCGAAGGAAGGGGTCAAATGCTATTGGTGAGCGCAATGAGGTAGGTGGATTTTGCCACGACGCACAATGAAAAATCTAAGACCCTGTTTTATCCTATTGTAGTCCCCGTGTGATGCACGCGAATGTGTGCGCAGCAAAGCTGGAAACATGTATCAAGATAGATTACTAACCAAGCATGTGTGACCTTCTCAACTGAGTACACCATTTGCTGCGCAACTTTATTCCAAGGAATGAGCTCGTCGTACTGGTTTTCAGCCTGGAACAATGGGGGAAAGGTTCATTTACCAAATACGCAAACAACACATGTATAAATCAGGCCTCAACTGCTGACAATGTACAACTTGCGACGCAAGTTGAATTCGAGAACAGAAGCATTGCTTTTTTTGTTTTTCTTTTCTTTTTTGTTTTCTTGTATTGGTTTCCCGTATCTAATTTGAAGCAGCAGTCCCAGCTGAGCCCATACCTCGACACTAATGGTGTGGAAATGATGTGCTAGCCCTTGTCAAAAACACCATAAGTGACACGGAATAAAAACTCACTTTGGAAAGCCCCCAGAGGAGACTTGAACGCCCTGCTTCCGCCCAATCTTTGGTTCCGCCCATTTGCTAGCCAGAGGGATCGGTTATCGGCTGTGTGGTCCTTGCGCGATTGCGAGTAAACTGTTCTGCGTTTCGAGTAACGCCGCCAGTTTTTGCTTGGTTTAACTTGCTCGCATCGTTTGATTATCACATTTCTTTGTTAGTGTTGGTTCGTACGTCTTGCTTTGTATTAGTGCATAGCAATAGCAGCCGCTTTTCTTACTGGCACGAGCCAAAAATGCCAGTGGAGATAGCTAGTTCGGACAGCGTGTCTGACACGCCCCTTTCCCATTTCAAGACCTCGTCGGCGGTTTTCTTTGTTTTTCTTTTTTTTTCTATTGACAGTCAACTCATCATCTACAACTTCATTATCGATTCATCCCGCGAATTCGATCTGGAACAGTTGCTTCAAACGTGGAAGCGTAATCGCAGAACAAGCTTGGCTAAATTTAGAACTTCTTTGAGAAGGGAATTCCGGTAGCATAACGTTGCGGTCGTGCGCAGAGTCAATTTGCGGCCATACTCACCGAGTAACGGCTTTGTAAAGGAATAACGTCCACGAAGAAAAAGGCAGGATGAAGGGAGAACTACAGAAAAAAGGCTATACGACAGCATTCCACCGTCTTACCATCATTACTGTCGATAGCCAAGCATGGGCGCTGCTTTGCAGAAACGGGCCAGTGTTCTTAATCGTGTACGAATTCTGTGCATTCAAGGAGAACGGGACAACTGATGGCTCAGCTCGCATCTGCCAGATTACGAATGGGGAAAACCGTGGACAAAACAAAGGAAGAAAGAAGTGAATAATACCGGAGAATACTCACCTCTAATCGACCTTTTCGTATAGCTTTAGAGACAACTCGATCAAACAATCGACCACTTTCTAACGAAGTCTGCTTCGTTACTACGACTGAAATTTGTCAATTCGAGAATAAGTCACAAAAAAAATCGGGTAAGCATGAGAAAGCACACTACAGAAGCATAAAATAGAGCCAATCTCACCCCAAAGTTTTTTAAGAAGATAATTGGGAACAGGTCCCGTCCGCCCCAATATGCTTCTCAAATGATTTTGGCACGTATGCATGGGTAGTTC
>KZ345113.1:274923-286251 GCA_002352805.1 Teladorsagia circumcincta
CCACTCTGTTCCGTATTTCCTCGTATGGACGATAGGCTGCTGCTCTTGAAGAAAAAAAAAGAAATGTTTTGAAAAAAGACAAAGTGGCCAAACGGAAGTTGAATTATTTTTCCGGTCCTTCCCCTGCATCTTCAGGATCGGTCATTCATCTTCAGGAATGATAGCATGTGCTCTAATTTCAAGGGTGGTGGTACTGTAGTGACTCAGAAGTGCGCAACAAGAAGGCTAATGCCTTCTTTTACCGCTGCAACCGCTACCACTTTTGCAATCATGGCACACGTGGTGTCTGAGCTCTCTCGCGTACGACCTGCTCTATCGTGCTTTCCCTCCCCTGCAGCGCTGTGTCTCATAGTTGCAACACGGTCGACCTCACAAGAAAATTTTAGTGTTTTCTAAGGTGCTTTTTCTTTGTTTCACGAGCGTTCCTCTTTGCAATTCTTAACTAATTTTAAACAAATGGCACTCAAATTTGATCGCGACCTGTACCTTTAAATCTATAGCAAGTCTAAACAGAACAGAAATCAAAAATATAATAAATACGAGAAAAGGATGACTCACAAACAAGGTGTTTCTTTTCCAGAATGAAATCTCATAAATCCATGAGCAACAGTAAGAATGTGATATGGTGAAATAATAGAACCGCCTAGGCGATTCAATCCGTTCTGCAACAGGGAATTTCTAGATCAGCATTTTGGCTAAATAGCCACAGTAAATTTTTTCACGTGGCGTACTGGTGGCCGAGGGCGCTCATGCCCATGTCGTGCCTTATTAGATAGATCAACTGTTTAGCGTTCCGCGTCCCGTCCACGCTATTTCACCAGCTAAGGGCGGAGCACAGTGAATGTCTGGAACCTTGGTGCGCCGCGACCAGCGCACTCTGGGTGCGAAAAGGCCACTTCTCGCGTTTTTTGCACCTCCACCGCTGCTTCCTGATGCAGATACTTCCCTGACGCGAACCCACTTCACCGTAATCCCTGACGCAGACCGACTACCGTAATCGCTCGCAATAAGGTAGCTTTTATCATTGAGAAGAATAAACGGTTACGTCAAGAAAACGCACACGAGTATTTCAATAGCGCATATTTGTTTTTTTAAGGGAAAATCCAAAATTCCATGGTACGGACGAAGTACATACAAAGCTTATAGAAAGTGAATAGTAATAGCTGATATAATCTGTATGTAGCCTACCTTCAACATGATTGATACCGCCCAAGGATACTCTCGCTTGTCATAAAACGGTTGCCGACCACACATCTCTTCTAAATCTTCGTTCATCTCCAAAGTTACGAAAGACTCTGCACGAACTGCAAAACGAGTACAGATGAGTGTGGAGAATCAACAAATGCGCAACTTAATAATTTTGAGTTAAGACTATCCCTTAATTTTCAAAAATGAGCCTCAAGGCGGAATTTACGATGTACCCGAGAAACGAGACCCTCTTTCTGCTCGCTGATTTCCGCATTGATGGGACTCTCATTGATGCTGCTGTCATCGACGTTAACGCTCTCTCCACCCAATGACTAGAATCACATGGCGAGAGGGTGGGCGGGCAGCGGCTCGAGCGGGGCGAGCATAGAGTAGAGTATGTGTAGAGTATGTGTTCCCTGCTCGACCGATGAGCTCATACTCTACACTGCGAAACACGCATTATCCCGCTCCCTAGAAAGTCTCGCCTATCTTTTGGCGATGGAATATGATATGCTGCCCTTCTCCAATCTCCAACCTTCTCGTTGGATCCTCTTTTAAAGGCAGAGTTTACGATGAAAAAGCAACTCATTCTAAATTAGATTAGGGATGGTGAGTAGTACCAGAAAGAAGAAAAATCATGTGAAACGGCCCAGCACCCAAGAAATGAGAGCCATTCCCTACTCCTTGATCTCGGCATTGATGCGACTCCCATCGTTGTGTCCTCCTCAATATAGCACTCTCTGCTATCTGATCACTCGCGGTGTATAGATCTGCGGCGAGTGATTAGATAGTCGGTAGGCGTGGATCGCCAAGCACCGAGGGTGAGCCATGCTAGACCACCAAGGTCAATTCTGTCGCGTGGGCGCGCATTTGAACGAGTTTTCGCACGGCTAGCTCAATCTAACTGATGACTCCATGCCACTAAACGACAGGTTTTGAAATATAACTTAAAGTACGAATGCGGAAGCGCGACAGTAAGCTGCAACTCGCGAAGCCGGAATTGCTGCTGGTGGCGTCAGCGTTGCGGCCAACAGCGAAAGGCGAAACTGGTGAACGAGGCGTGCATTGCGGCTTTAGAGAGAGTTTCTCGCGCTTTTCATCTTCTTTTCTTTTTTTCTTTCACCCCGAGAACGTCACAAAATCAACGCTCGCACGCTATTCTGCAGTGATGGAAGGTGAAATGGATGAGATGTTCAACCCCGAACTGTGCCCTTAAGTTCAGGTTAGCCACCCGCACCTTTTCTGTTTCTGTCTTAGTTCCCGTGTGGGAAACTTCTATGTCGTAATTCGGTGTCTAATAGTATAATTTTACGGCCAGAAGTATGCTTCATGCTGATTTCTATGGTTAGCAGGAAGTGTAAAAGATAATTCACAATTGAAAGAACTCACATTTGGGTCCAATCCAAACAGGTGAGAATGCAGCAGTTCCATGAGACAGTTGAGCAAATAAAAGTAACGAAAGAATCATTCACGAGAGACGAGTCTAGAAATGAGATCTGAAATTGGGACGAAGTTGGCCTGGTGCCATTATAAAAAGAGTAACGAGAAGGTCATGTTTAAAATGATGGCGATTGTAAAATTGATGTTTGAACTCCGAGAAAGACACAAACTGTTGTAATTCATCACTTTGAATCAACGCTATTTTGGGTGGGCGGAAATGGAATGGAAAGTTGAAAGGACATTCGCTAAGTTTCTGTGAAATAAGAAAACCTGATGGCTGACTCTTAAGATATTCAAAACAATACTACACTGTAGACTAATTGAGTCTATTTCAATAACTCGGTGGTTTTCTTGGGCATTGATTGACCAACAAGTTGTAACATCATAGCTGGCTATTTTGGTCTCCTTGATTTGGAAGAGCGGCGGTGATTGCAAAAAAAAAACGTGGCTTTCGGTCCAACTCGTATTTCTTGTCAGTCCAAAGTTGCTCCAATAGTTGGTAAAAATGTGCAGATCTTCGATAGGTTCGGGACGCAGTGTGGCTCGGGGGGCACTCTGCAGAAAGGCCTCAAAGACTAAGCCTAGGCAGCAGGGACGAACTCCAGAAAATACGGAAACTGCTTCAGCACACCGGAGTCCCTCCCCTCTTCAGGGGCTCTGTCTGAAATTGAGCATTCCCGTGATCTTGACGAGATGTTACGTGGTGCCCCCACCCCCCCCCAACTCTCCCGAGGCACATTGTGTCAAGGTCAGCTCTGACGTGTAAAAGTAAGTGGCCTCTCCATCAACAAAAACGATTCTCTTGCCCGCTTTCCTTTTATTCAAATGGGGCTATCGCAAGATGCGAACTGTGGTGGCAATGCATTTGAAATCCTCTGAATCGGTACTGATCTTCACAAGGAAGAGAAGAGACTGCAGGGTCCGTCAACAATTTCTATAGATCCCGAAGTTCATCCTTCGTAGGCTCAGTCCCAGAAGCCCTGTATTCTGCGATTGGGCCATTTAAACATGTACTTACAAAGTAGAAATGGTAGTAATGCATAGCCCTGTGATACCGTGTAGATGTTGGTCCTTGGCTCATACATATGTGAGCCCTCTCTGTGGCAGATTAAGTGGTGGAAAATCGGACTACCTTTGTTCGTTTGATTGAAAGGAAGTTCACGATGGAAGGCCGCCTACTAAAACTCAGGTAGAGGTGGTCAATGGTGCACGAATGATGATAAAATCATGAGAAACAGCCCAGAACCCGAGAAATAGGTTCCCTCCTTTGCTTATTGGTTTCGCATTGACACGACGCGATTTCATCTGTGCTGCCCTCATCACCGCAACGCTCTCTCTACCCAACAGCAAGGGTCAGACGCCAAGCGGTGGGCGGGCAGCGGCGCTTGCGGAACGGGTATGACCCTTTTGTGACGCTAGGGCACACTGTTCACTGCGGAACGCGCATCGTCCCACACCCTTGGGGTGACTTTCCTTTTGTTTCTGTGTATTTCACCTTCTTCAACTTCCGACCGTATCAAAAAGCCCTCCCTCAAAGCCAGACTAACGGTGAATGGACGAATTTCTAAAAAATTCCGCTCATGCCGACCAAACCTTACACCTTCCCAGGGTTATTTAGTCGGTATCACACTTGTCGTGCAGAGGTAAAATAGTGGGCAAGTGGAGCCATTTTCCAAGAGCACGGTCGGGTAGGGGGACAAATAGCGCATTGAATCCTGCCATGTTTAGCAGAGCCCTCCATGGATAGATAAATGTTACCATATATTACAAAATACACGGATTTCTATAATACATGCCTGAATCGGCTGAGCCTGAAAGTCATTGTGTTGGGCTTGCAGCATTCAAACGCCACTTGGATCCTGAATGGAAGAGGAATGCGCAGCACATCCCAAAAAAGGATTCACAGATGCCAAAAATGGTTAAGCTTTTATCCCTCAATCAAGCGCTAAACTCTCCACCTATTATGCATTGCGCGTGATTAAGGACGATTTGCAACAAGAAGCGTGAATGATTGATCATCGAGACGACAATAGCCGTCACTTTTCACGGATTCGATACCTTGGAAGCTTTCGAAAAGCATCCATCGCATCCGTCTTATGTGCCTAGCATATCCTTTTATTTTCTAAAATGATAAAAAAATACAGCTGTAAAACTTTAGAATAATTCCTTCCTTCTTTTTTTGCGATGCAAAAAGGGGTGCATATGGAAGATTGCTAGAATAAACTAAAATGAACCGTCTTACACCATCGGGTTGTAAAAAGTCTTTGCAACAAATCCTGTTTCTACGCCATGAACGTACGAGAACACATGCGCGTTGTGGTTGTTTAGCGCAAAAACCTGAAGACACAGCACTTGCACTTCTTCCAATGGTCACCAAGCAGGCCAATAAGACTACCCCTGCTCTACTGTATCATGATGGAAATCACCTAATAGAACGAAGGCAATTCTTGCGTCTAGAATTAGCAGGTGTTCAGGAATTCACACACTATAAAGCTGATCTGTATCGATGGCGCGTGGTGATTTACCGTATCCTCAACTGCGTCCAGGATCACGTGGAAACACTGAGCGGGACACATATGTAGGTTCCCCCAGGATTCGATTCTCAATCGTAACGCTTTCCACACAGAGTCACAGATCGTGCTGGGTGCTGTTTTGCGAATGCTAGCAGTTTTTCAGATCACCTTATTGTACATCATTCTCAACAAAAAAGAAGCTAACTATAAGTTTTGACCCGAGATAATATCAAGCTGGAAATGACCTCCATGATACTTTCCCATTCATAGACAGATGTTATGAGCTGGTCGCCCTTTGGAAATGAAATAGAGTGCTAGCCAGCAAAGTATTTCAGGCCTACCCTCTTTCTCAAGATGGTTTTTTTTTGCATTAGGTTGAGACAAGTGCAAAAAACATGAAACTGTGCTTCACATTTCCCAAGTCTTTCTGAAGGTCACAATGGACGAAAGAACGGTCCATGGTTCGATTCCCCGTGGCGACAAATTTTTGCAAGAAGTTCGACTGGCGCTTGCACGATGCCGCAAAATCCACCCGCAATCATTAATGAATGCCGTATTACCACCTTGACCATCAGAAACCCACATGAGACGGTTTTAGCCAAAACCTGATGACAGGAGAGTGGAGCGCTTGGGCTCTTTGAACCCCTCTTTTGGCATTCAGAGGGGCGCTCAGGAGAAAACAATAGCTCTGTGGTCCATGTATGTGCCCTTACATCATGCAAACAATATCTTTGAAAAGCGGGACATGATCTGAAAGATCCTCCTGGTAAGAGTGATAAGAAATGCAGCCGTTGAAAAATAACAGGAGGGGCGACTCAATTCCGCGGAACGAAAACCCTGCTTTAATCTTTGACTTCCGCGTTGGAGGGGTCTTATCGGTGCTAACGTAATGAACATGAACGCTCTCCTCTGCCTTTATTCGGGAACGGGTAAAGTGTGACGGCGAGGGGCAAGCCGCCACCGGAGGCATGCAGAGGGAATGTGTTAAGCCGATGTCGGAGTTCGCGATTTGAGCGATTAGCCAACGTCCGCGGTCGCGTCGCGTACACCGAATTGAGCCACTCGCCATACATTTGCTGTATGCGACGCGACCGCAGACGCTAGCGAATGCTCGATTCGCAAAGTCTGACATCAGCCCTAGCGGGATGGGAAGAATTCGCTAGGTCGCCACGGGTGCTCACAGTTCCGAGAGGATGAGTTTTCTCAGGTCTCTGGGGGGTCTAGCCTCCCTTTACAGTAGCCACAATCCCCTTTTTCAATATCCAGTTTATCTCTACATATGCCTTTAAGTTTTGAAGAAACAGCTGGATGCTCATCATTGATTATAACTGCTACCCGCTGGCCCTCACAATCTAGGACATCAAGCAGGTCGTTGTCGGATTGAGGGTAGCAAAAGGCATAACCCTTTCTACGCTATGCACGATGTTGCGAAACTCAGCATGCAGCAGCGTAGAGATCATGGCAAAGCTTAGGATACGCAACCTTCTACCCAAGAAAAATCAAGAAAAAAGTATTGGAATGGATTGCGTAGTGTAGGCAAAATAACAAAGAAGTGAATTGATACTGACTTTTACGCTATAGCGATTGTGGGTCAATCAATCACGTCGCTATGATTTTTATTGAATTCAATGTTATTCATCAAAATGTGAAGTGAAGTGCACTAAGCAGTAGTACATCAGTGAAGATTCATTGGTGAATCGCACTAACATTCCACGAAAGTACTCACTTAATTGATGGCACGGAAAAAGTTATTTATGAATGCCTACTTTCCACCCACTTCATTTTTCATTTCGGTACAGGGATCGAATAAGGAATTGGGTCATTGGTCCGAGCATTTGATTTCCCTCTTTTCTACCTGCTAATTCAAATGAAAAAGTGGTATCGGAGAAGAGGCATACACATTAGTCCGAATTATAACAGGCGCTATCGCAATACAGGGGGGCATCAAGTAAGACTGGTGGGAAACAGGAACTCCAGGAAAATGGAATCGGTGAGTCACTTCCTCCACGCGTAAGGCTCAGTCCCATTTTTTGACAACAAGGAAAGTTTTACGAGGTCCTTAATGCACTGCTGCTACAATGCCCCCCCCCCCGTCTTGCGGTAAAGCCGATGTCTCTATTTGCACGCCTATATGAGGTATTTACTGGCCGTGGGACTGCGTGCAGCATTCCAGGGTCACTACTTTAGTCCAAAACTGAAGTGATATTCAAATCACATGGCCTATTGACTGACTAATGGAAAGTGCTATTCTTGACAAAATTATAAGTTCAGGAAAACAGGGCGGTATACCGTAACCCACATTGGCGCCGGGGCGCACTTGCAACTTCCAGAATGACACATTCTCTCCTTCATAAATGCAGAGAAAACGAAAGTGGGAGGCGAGCAAACGTACAAAATCGAGACATTGATCGATGACACGCGACATTGTGCGCCCCAGTCCCAACGTCGAGTGGGTTACGGTATACCGCCCTGTGTTCCTGAACTTATAATCTTCTTTATTGTTGTCTCTGATTTTCTTCCAAGGGTTTTCCTCTTCACACATGTCCAATGCCACCTGGCCTCCACCGGGACCGATCTGGGAGCTGACGGATACGATGTTTGTATACCCGCAGATGGGTGGAAGCCTAATGGCAAGCGGTGTTGCATACTACGCGCACGGTCCGGGATCGAATCCTTGATCGTACGCCGTCCAGGTCAACCGGGCCTTCATCCGCTCGAGTTTGGTTAACTGTAACAAGGCTTGTCTTCGTGGATGAAAGCATTACCTTTCATACATCGACTGGCCTCTGTAACCCATTGTACAGGCCCAATTTCTTCGATAATGCCACTAGGATTCCGAGTGGAAGAAGAATGCGTGGTGAGCCTCAGGGGCTAAGCTCCGTATGCTCCATTCATTTTCTTCCCCCCACCAACGCTGTAAATAGCGAAAGGCGCGCGACCCTCTATGAGTGCGGAACGACGCCGCCCCCCCCACCCCGACCTAACACGGCCATCCTTGCAGCGCTGTCGGACGCGGTACGCCCAACTGTTGCTGTGTAAGCATCTAGCGTATAGGAGAGAGCGTTACCGTTGGAGAGGGCAGCATGGATGAGAGCCGCATCAATGCGGGAACTAACGGGCAAGAAACGAGTCCCATTCCTCTGGACTGTCTGTCATGGTTTTTCCCTCATCCCTGCGTCACTGACCACCTTTAAGTTGATTCTGATGGGCTGCCGTTTTATCGTGACTTCCGCCTTCAAAGAGAATGCGTGACAGTCTATAACCTCCATCACAGCAAACTTCTCTGATACTTCTTTGTGCGAAGCAAATACGTCGCTGGGCTATGCGGTCTTCTGAACAGGATACAAAGATTAAATCCTGGCTTTAGGCGAAAATCGCTCAATTTCCGTTTTTTGTAACAGCGGGAATAACGGTCGAAAATTTCTCGACCATCGCTCTCTGCTGTGCGAGAATAGTGTCGATAGTTGATGCGCTCGCAGAGGGCACAGACGGCTCGCAGGCGGCGAGAGTGAATGTCCACGTGGGAGAGCGTGAAGAAAGAGGCGAAAATCCTCGACGAGCCGTTGCCGTTTCCTCGAGCAATTTTAGACCTGGAGCCGTATGCTATCCTTCGGCAAGGAGGAACGAGGACAAAAATTCCTTCAAGTTTTCTTTGTTTTTGTGAGTTTGCTTGCTTACTGTCCTGCTTTTTGGCTTTTACATAAATAGACACTTTACAAATGGGCCATTCCATAGGGCAGAAAAGACAAAGGAGATTTAAAGGGATTTTTGACTGTTTTCCTGTGGGAGAGGCAGCATACGACCCATGATCGCAAAGGTTTTCACATCGCCATGGAAAGGTCAGAATTGGTCTTGAATGAATTTCCACTTCTAATTCTACGATGAACGCGATATCGCCAAAACCTTATCCGACTTGACCATTACTGACCTTTGTGCTATTGAATAAAATAAAGTCGTATTAACCAGCTCAGGTTCGTCGGAAGGAACATGGCGAGAAAAATTGCCATTTCCATAGCTATTGACTGAGGAATTTCAACGACCTTCCCACCATGAAGGTGATTAAACCAGCATGGTCTACTTTCAGTTCTCGCTAGCAAGTGTGATTAGCTGGCTAAACCATAGAACACAAAAACTCAAACAAAACAAACAACTAATTGTAAACACCTCGCCAGAGTCCGCTGAAGGGTTGACAGTTGAAGCATTCACAGAGAGAGTTCTCAAAAAATTCAGTTGAATCGTGTTCAGAGACCCAAACTTCAACCATTGTCTGATAGGTCCACACCCTCGAACTTAAGCATTGTTCAGGAAAAGAAATGCTAAAAAATAGCGCCAAGACAGCATAGTGGCAGTGGCACCGCTTTTCACACTCCTGGCCTGCGAGTAGAATTCCGAGTCAACCAAGCCTTCTACCTACGAGATCGGTTAGATGGCAGACTAGTCCGGAAGATAAAAACTGATGGAGTGTTCATAGCTGGCGATCGTACGTGCGATTAGACGGTCAGGCGATCACCCAATGGGCCGGACAAACAAATCAGTATGCATCATCGTGATATCGTCTACTCACCTACTCGCCTAATTGCCAGTCGCCTAATCGATACGTATGCTTTTCTGGAATCATCGCCCAATCGCCTAATCGCACGTACGATCGCCAACTATGAACGATCCATAACTTGTTCATCCATTGGTTTCGCATTTCAATGTAAGACCCAAATGGTGTTTAAGTTCAAGTTCCACCGCAATTTTGAGCGAAAGTAAAGTGCGTGGCGCTCTGTTCATGCTCACTCATTTATCTATTTACCAGTAATATTCACTGATAAGTTCTTGGAATAGTCATACATTTCGGAACCGTGACTGTAGAAGATGGAGGGGCAATTGTGAGCTCTCCTGTACACTTTTTGCCTCTCACATGTCGTTCAAGACCAATAAGACGAGTGATTTTAATGCACTTGTCATCATATGACGCCATGAAGCCTCAAAGCAACTGTGGTATCAAGGCGGGGCACAACTAATTTATGATTGCATAGGTCCGCAATTGCGACATGTGGGGCGCGGGAAACGAGGTGAACAGGCGCCGAGGACTCTAATCCACCAGTGGTCATAACACTCGGCGCTACTCCGAGATACGGAACATCGTCTAGAACGGCCTCTGGAGGTGGGGAAGGGTGGGGGGGGTTGGCATGCACACTCCAAAATGCGCCCATTACAAAAGAGACCCAACCTTACAAGGGAAGGATGGTAGGTCGAAGTGGCCGTTTGGAACGAGATCTATACGAGTTGATGTGTATTTGAATGCCGATTCTAAATCTGCCTTTCGAATCTGCTAAACGATTCTCTGAACGGAGTTATGAAGCAAAACAGCCCAACGGTAGTGGTTGGGACTCAAAGTGAAAATGTTGATGGATCGGTCCCTTATCGTTATTGCTGTGTTGCTTTCTTCAGGAATTCAGTTTAATGTGCTAGCAAGAGCCGTTTAGCTGTTTTCTCAAAGAATGGAAAACGGTAGACACGATAAGGGAGCGATCCTACGTTGTTTTGACTGCCAGTCCCGCCCACTGCCGCTGCGCTGTTTTGCTTCATAACTCCGCTCAGAGAACCGTTTAGCAGATTCGGAAGGCAGATTTGGATCCAGCATTAGAAGACGCATCGAGTGGTAATTATCTAATTCCGAACGGCCACTTCGTCCTACCTCCTTTCCTTGTTAGAGCTAATTGCATCCTTCCACTTCGAATATTTTGGCGCTATCCCAAGATGCGGGGGCATCCTCTAGGACTGAGCCTGGGAGGAGGCACGAATCTTCGGGAAAATGAAAATTGCTCAAGCACCCTAGAATCTCACTCCCCTCTCAGGCTTAGTCCTGTTTCAACAAGAATGAGATGAAGTGGTTTCAGCTACATTGCCAGCGTAGCCCCCTATCTTGCGATAGCACCCACACTTTTCTAATCAAGGCGAAGAGCGATGGCAAGACGAAGAGAATTCACAGGAGCAATCAGTGCCGTTTAGAGAGCGTTCAGTGAGAGTATGAAAAAGAGAGAACTGTGGGCGATGGCGAGAACTTGCATACCAAAGTAATTGGTGATAATCATTCCAAAATCTTGAGCGTTTATCACAAATTGATTAACAGTTCGTAGGTGAGAGCGAGAATTAGCCTGTCAGCCGATGATACCTGTTGACGCTGCTTGATTGAATC
>KZ345113.1:297859-308771 GCA_002352805.1 Teladorsagia circumcincta
TTGGTAGTTGTGCAAGTCAGATCTGCACCTATCTCTCGAATCACGAGAACAACTGGAATTTCTCACGTGTTTTGGAAATTTGAGACTAAGTCTTGCTCAAAAAACTATTGTTGTGCGGACACATTGCGCTGCTTCAGTGGCTACATAATGTTCCCCTCCAGCACACCATCCCACTCCCCGCCCGCCCTTCCCCTCCAGCGCTTCAATCAACGCTTTTTCAAGTCTTGCAGGTAGAGTTTCAAAGGGTGAGAGAAGCATGAACTATGCTTAACGACACTATAGACACCTTCAATTGTTTTTTCTGAGGGTCATGTTGGGAACCCCTCCAAAGAGGTTTGTCATCCAGTAGAAGGAGAAGAACGATAAATGTACTTTAAGTTGATAAATTGACAAGGAGAGGTGGTTCGTTCGTCTCTATCCCAGACGAACCACTTTCAGTCGTCAGCCCAACTCCCAGATTTCTTCCAAAAACGGTTGACAATGCCTTTCAGATTACCACAGACGCGAAATTTGAAAGCGCGTGGGGAAATCGCTGTGTGACTGATACCTTTGAAATACTTTCAAAGCAAATCCTGAGGTATAAATCAAAAATCATTGGTGTACAGGGTGCGGCATAATTATGGTGACACGATAGAACTACAGCACATGCTCTTACTAAACAACACGCAGAGCTCACAACTAAGCCTCCGGATTCGCCTTCGCCTTTTGTATGTTATTCTATGATTTCATGGGTTCACGATTTTTATTTGATGAATGGCAACACTTGATCCGAAACCAGTGAGATTTCCAGTCTCGCGGGCTGCTTGGTGGATTCTTTCCGCGATGTGTTGTCTCCGAAGGATGCATCGCCAGATTGGCATACGACATTCAGTTGCAGTACACATAATGACTTTTCTCATAGATGTCAACCGATGACGGAATTCAAAGGGTTTCCTTAGAATAATGTCAAAATGCGTATCCACCTCTATTTCGGATAAAATTGGCAACACATTCGACAGTATCAAGATAAACGATGGGATAGGTTCTGCATAGGAAGCATGACATATAAGCTTATAAATACCATAAACGGCAAGCTCCCTCAGATAGGGAAGGGAAGAGCAGAGCTAAAAATACCGAGGACTTGGGGCGCGAGCCGCTATTGAAGCCCGTGTGTGCACCGTAGAGGAAACCTCTGGTATTTTTCGTAGACGATCATGTCTTCACTCAAGTAAACTCAGGGGTGATTACTAGGAGTTCCGACGAAACTACTAGAGCAGGAACAACAGAAATCAAATACATTTTTTCAGCTCAGCGATGAATTTAATTTGGGTAGCCGCAATTTCTCCATCTCAGTTGGTTTTCGCCTGCGTGAGAGTGAAATCTTGAATCAAATGCTATCCAAGATAGCGTCTTGGCGTGAGCTCTTGTCTCCTTTACCATTCATAACGGCAGAGTCCTCAAGCAAGGCGGTAAGCCGGCTCATGTATGAATTTTACGAAAGTTTACTGCAGAGCCGATTTGTCCGACTTTGGGTTGCACAAAGAGTGGCTAGCCGAAACCTCCAATTTGAATGTGGCGGATTACGTTTTGTATTGAAGCTTAAAAGGGGCGCGAAACGATGCAGTTTGAATGGATCGCTAACAGCTGCTTTTCGAAAAGTATGAAACGATGATTTGAAAGATGTTATGCGGGCTAGGGCTCATTTCTGTTGAGTACGTTTGTAGAAAATTGCCAAGTTCCTAGACGGCCATTTTTGATAATAAATACTAATATTCGTTGGGAGGGATATGGCTATGCGTTGCTGTACTAGAGATCCCGTTTCGACCTTTCTGGTTCGAACTGAACCACAATTACTTTGTCACCATATTTATGCCGCACCCTGTATAGTTTGTGAACTCACGTCGTCAATGGTATCAGCCAAGATGTACATGGCCAGCAAGATTCGCTGACCCTGTTTGTCGAATCTGAAAATTTTGTGATTCAGACTACTTGTAAACAAAAGTTATCAGGGTGGGGGTAATGGAAAAGCCCCGGCGAAGAGGATAAAGACCAGTCTGGTGATTTCATTAGCGTTTTGATCAACAATCACTCCGAGAATTTTCCGTTAACAAAACCTTCCAAATGGTTAGCTACAAGGTGAGCACCAAAGTGTCAGTTTTATTGTGACTACACATCGACTGCGACTTCCTTTTGCCTAATGGGGCGGTATTCAATCCTTGCCCCAGGTGGATTCGTCCCCCAAGTTTGATTCAATCCTTCTCAATTTTGGGGGGAGTCCGCTGCGGGACCCGCCTGCAATCGCTCCTTTAAATGACTGACGCCGGTACCCGCGCTACACATTTAACACATTGCGTACCGAGTGCATCATATAGCTTTATGAATTCCTATATTTTCATATGTCGTAGGTTTATTTTCAATTTCGTACTCATCATTGCACAAGAAACTGCAGTATTACTGAGATTATCATTTTTGGTGATACTTTGATCTGTCAGGATATATTCTATTACATATAGGAAAACATATGCTAACATATTTTGACCTACAGCTTGAGATTTTAGATTATCCGGAAGAAAGACTGCTCCCTGTGGCCAAATGCATCACACGGTGATGCATACCGCAAGCCGAAACAAAAATGGCTTGGCCACGCGCGCGGGAAAACCGTAAACAGCGCCGGTACGCAACGTGTTAAAGGAGCATTGCGAGCGGGTCCCGCAGTGGACTCCCCCCGAAATTGAGAAGGATCGAATCGGACTTGGGGGACGAATCCACCTGGGGCAAGGATTGAATACCGCCCATGAACGTGGAACCCCATCATTTCTCGTCTTTACACAAGTTATTTCAAGGCAGTGCAGTCACAGCCATTTCAATCCTTTTGTAGTTCTGAATCAATTCACAATTCTGCCCTGCGAACACTGGGCTACTAGTAAAGCTCTCCAAAAAGGCGAGAAAACAATTGTAAGAATTATCACAAGTTACTTGTCGAAAAACATATCGCTCAGTCCGAAGTAAGAACCCACACCTCTATCGAAAATAGCGAGAGTCATGTGTTCACGTGCAGGGTCAAAGTGTTCGCACACAACTTGGAATCATTGTGATACGTTGGACTGTGGTCAAAGACGATATTTAGAAAATCAAAAAAAAACTCAAAGAAAATATCCGATATTTTCTCCATTACAGCAAAACAATCTCACCTCTCACTCTTTTGAACGTCATCTGCTGTGTAGTTTTCAGCTCCTTTGAAGTATTTGCGGAGATCAGGATGTTGAGTGAACATGCTGAAAATGCGCATCAGTGCAATCTACTTATCAGAGAGTTTCGAACGTAAACTGTTGTTTTCTCCTTTATCTTCAAGCTTTTGAAGCTTCAAATCGTTTGAAGGTATCAGCGTTCAACTCCTCATCGCTATTCTGTTCAGCCGATGGAGAAACCCAGTTTCCCTTCAGCTTATCTGTAGGGATAAAAGCTTCCACTGCGGCCATCAAAAGGTTCGTTTCAAGTACTTCTTCAGTAATGACGATAAAGATGACCACTTCTGGAATTGATACTCACTATTTGTAGAATTCCTTAGCACCTTGGACCTCGTTTGGACCCGCTCCAATTGGAACCAACTCGAGCGATTTCTTCACGTGCTTCTTCAGTTCGGGGCCCAGCATTCTGAATTGTAAGCTGTTATTTTCTGTGTCGCCAGCAAAGAGATGGCATGGCATATGTACGAACGATGAAACGTGCTCTGAGCAAGCTTAATATTGACTAAGTGTTAAGCATAATTTGCAGTCTCTAAGAGTTGGAGTCGTGAACGAAAAACAGCCTGGCAGGTCGTACAGAAGACATTTGATGACATTGCCAACTGCTCTGACTCAAAGGCAGCGACCACGATGGCTGGGAGGCGGAAAAAAGTTGAGCATGTCATATGTGGAAAATCGACAAGCCTAGCTATTACCCCTAGCGTACAGGAGGGAAAGGTTAGACCGCCTCTTGCCACTTCGCACGCTCCTCCCTCAAGTTATATGTCTAACCTGATTCCGCCTCTCAACATCGTGACCGTTGCCTTCAATGATCAACCATCATGGGCGCTTGGTCGCCTGTACTTTGTTCTACAGCATTAAAATTAAGATGAAAAATGCGCAATTGCATTAGAGGACTATTTGTGACTTCAAATTGAGCAAAGTATGAGACTTTAGATAAAGGGTAAGGGCATGAAGCACTCAGTGTCAATCAATCCCTTTCTGGAGTGGGCCAAGCATTCTACATCCCGTCAAGATCGTGTCGGCATTCAAACGCAACTTCAATTACTTAATAAGCTCTTCCGGGTAGCCGACGTAAATCAGGTTTTCTGCCTTCACAGAAGTGCTTGTTACCGCTCAACCGATTTCTGAGGGATAGATGGCTTGGGTTTCCGGGCCTTGATTCATTCAGGGCTCTGACCCTTGCAACGAAGAACACTGAAGATGCTACAGGAAACGCTTACATAAAAGACGAAATAAGATTTCCACTGGTTCATGGCTTTGTCAGTTGCTGGGTGAAGAAATCCCAGGAAGGGCGTCGGGAGCAGGGTAAATAACGATCGAGGAGTTCCTCGATCATGCTCTCTGCTGTCGAGAGTAGTGGAGAGTCAATGTACGCGCGGAGGGCACAGACGGCTTGCAGGTGGCGAGAGTAATGCCCGTGCTGGAGAGCGTAAACGAACAGGCGAAAGTCCTCGACGTGCCGTTGCTGTTTCCTCGAGCGATTTTCACCCTGGTTGAGGGGGGGGGGTCTGACCTCATTTCTAAAACCATTATACGGTGATGGCGAACCGCCTTCTAATGCCTTTCCACCAATGGCTTACCAAAACTAAGCCCAACTCCCAGCCATCGCACTAACTTCCATTAATAGACAACGAAACTATAGGCACAAATTTTGAGACATCCCTAATCCAATTTCAAAAAAGTGTAAATAAAGAAGAATACGCTGCCCATACTAGGCCATATTTCGCAGAACAGGGAGTAAGAGAGCTGAACGAGATGCTTCCCCGACCGGGAGCCAACTTTTCTCCACAATCGATATAATACTGAAAGGAGGTGGTAATAAAACCAGACCCTAAAGAGCAAATGCACCAGGAAGAGCAATGGCATAGGAACTAATCCGACAGGTTTTCGGTCAGATGACCTCTGAACGGCGCACTGTAGTGAGACTAGCAAGGGTTGAAAAAATGACACGGAGCACGTGAAGAGGAGGATTTTATAAGGAGCGCATCGTTCCGTACTTTGGAGTTGAACTAGGGGGCTGGGTCTTCAAAGGACGAAAAAAACGTTACTGGTTCTCCATTCTGGTTGATCGAAATAATTAACGATTTCTGAAAAGGAATCCCTTAACGCGAAAGGGGGTCCGCGTTCAAAGTGCCCAGATCTGGGGTTTAGTTGCCTAGCAGGTATGGGGCCCAATTGAACAACCTACTGGGCCTACAAACATAGACTTAGAATGACTTCCGATGCCGGGTTCAGCAAGGCCCTACTCGGGGAAAGGCCCCCAAAACTGCGTCTCTGCTCTGGTTGATGACGCAGTTCTCATGGCTTAGAATAGGGGAGGTGTCCAGAGATGGAGAGTTTCGGGGACCCAACCCTAATTGGACCTTACTGCACCCGGCCCCCGGTCTTGAACTTTGCGAAGCCTCTCTCCGTATTCTGCACGTTTAGCAGGTAAACACCCGTACAAGTTGTGACTGTGGACCACTTCAAATGGTCTGTTTGAGCGAAAACTTAAGGATTCAATGGCTTGGGTGCATATGGCAGCCAAGGGCCTGTACAGCCAGGGAAAATGAGTAGAGCTTTTATTTTCACAGACCGAAGCAGCTATTGCTCTATCTGCCGGTACAGTTATGATTGAGCACTGTTGAATATTATATTTAACTACAAAATAAAACAGGGTGTCCCCCAAAAGGCCCATCCGCGGCGAAGGAAGAGACGTAGACGCGGCAAAGGACGAGTCGCTACGCATACTGTAGCGGTGAGACGTCAGGTTTAATAGAGTGCACCATACTACGTCTCAAATTGCACAGCACGCGCTGCGGCTCGCCGCGCGACGGGCCTCTTGGGGGACACCCAATAAAACAATGTAGATCTGATAAAACACAGAAAATGATATTCGTAGATAGATATAATGAAGAGATCACACAAGGGTGTCAACATACCAACTGGATGTAAAATAGTGTACTGGAAAAGTACTACAGAAAAACTAGAAACTATGCGAAACTGCAGTCACTGATGAGTCCGACCTGGAGCCGGATTCATCTTCCCCTAAAGGGTTGGGAGACGAAAACCCTTTCAAATTTACTTGTTTTCAACGATGTAGTTTATTCATTTTCAGTGCATATTCACTTTGACCTACATACATACATCAAATGTAGACCATTTATCAGAGCAATCCCAGTTGAGAAGACAGAGCAAATTCAAGGGGATTTTCGTCCGCCAAACCCATTGGTGAGGAGTAAAACAGGCTGAATCTGGGCACAGGCTCAGCAAATTTCGCTAGAGACATCCCCGGAACGCGAGTGGGCTTTATGGTGTACTACCCAAGAGCTCATTCCTAACCATACCTTGCCCTATTAATTCGAGACATGGGCACAGAAGTCAAAGACTAGCGCGCAAATGGAGTGTGGACAAGAGGGAGGAGCTCCTACATAAGTGGCAATTGAGCGACTGGGTTACCGAAAACGAACGAACAACGGAAACGTCAGCTCTATTTATATGATTTGACAGTGGCAAGGTCACAATCGAGGTTGATTGAAGTTTGTGTCGGTAGAGTAGTAAAGTTTAGCAGATGATAACAATCGATGATTAGTTCCGAGAAGTAATGTAGAAGTAGAGATAGCAAGAAAGTAGGTAGGAAATATCACAGGAGTGCTGGTAATGCGTGAAACTCTCCGTCCTCGGTGGGTGTCGAACTAGCAGTACCTGGGCTGCTGCTAGGATTATCCGGGAAACCTAAGAACTACGAAGGCCTGCTCAGGAGTGGGTTAGGCGGTACTGTGACCTTTTGAACGCTTTTTTAATCCTGGGTGAAGTCTGAAGAGTTTTCTTTTTCAAACGAAAAAACTTCTACTTCAGTAGTGTTGTGAAGGACAAACTTTGTGCTGAACTGTATAATCAAGAATCAAGAGATTATGGTATCACAAGCTTCGCCCAAGCCAATCAAGCCTCTCATTCCATGGGGTCAGTCAACTGGTTTGAGGCTCGTCTGGAAGGATAGAAATATTGATGAAGATGAAAGTGTGAAGGCAGTCAAACCCAGTCAGTGGTATTTAGTTAACTGAAGAGAAGGCAAAGCTTAACAATAATAAGCGAAAGAGCTAAGCAAAGGATGGAGCAATTTTAAACTCAAGAGTTAGGCAATCAACTGGACGTTTTTTGGGAAGGCAAAGCGCGAATCTCCTTATCAAGGGTCCGCATGTTTCCGTCTGCTCTCATTCATCTCCATTCGTGAGATAGTGGAGAGAAGGAATCGTTTTCATGCACTTATCAGTTACCACTTCCTGTCAACCTTATCGATAGTTGTTATTTTCCGCAATTATTCGTCGGACCCTTCTTATCACAATACGAACGGTTACATTTCCACGAAAGGAATCGGCGAAACGTGGACCATAAACGAAGGGAATGAAATGCGCTAGGCCCTTGACTTCCATACAGGATTATAGGGTCATTTGATAGAATGCAGTTGGTTCATTACGTTATTTGAGTACGATGTTGTCGGAAAGTCACTGTTTATACTTAGGGGGTGTGGTGCACGTTAACGGACAACGAAGAGATTGAATACCTCTCGAAGACACAAATCGCGATAAATCTGTTAATCATTAAAAAGAAAGAAGGGTGGTGAAGAGGACAGATAGGGGGTCAATTTGGGTGTGATCGCCGCTCTAGCGGCGGGAGACGCGCTCCCAACTACGTGGTGAAGCACCAAAGGTACCTTAAAGCCACTGCGGTACCCAGACACGCCCACCGGCGGCACGTGTTAGCGGTGATGATGGCATGTATTCGAAATGAAAGCTTTACCCGTCTTCATTCGATTTGCTTTTCTGAGTGAGCTGTGGCACCGTATAGGAGCAGCAACTGCCTATCGCTCGCTGTGGGTGCGATGGCAATATTTTGCTTCACCAAAACCAGCCCCACATTACCGTTGATTCGTCCACTCCTGAGATCAAGTGGCGTAAAGCCGTTTCTTGGCGTTTACACCGCTCTTCTCGCTTTTCTAGGACTATCAACTGACACTTCTGCTTTTCCGCTTCAACGATGTTCCCAAATGGGGACTCCACGATAGGCTGGAGGTAAAAAGGGTAGATACGTTTGCTAGTCGAAGGCAGGCGGGCCATTCAAGGGTACAAGACTATGCGCATATCGCAACGAAGGGTATGCCCTCGGCGGACTAGCAAGGAGCATACCCTTCTGCGCCGCTCCCGTTGCTGCCCGCCCATCCTCTCACCGTCTGACTCCAGCCGTTTAGCAGAGAGAGAGCGCTACATTGACGAGTGCAGCACTGATAGGACCCGCATCAATATGGCAATCAACGGGCACAAGAGGGGTCTTATCTCTCGGGTTCTGGGCCGCTTTTCTCGTATTTTTGTCCTCGTTTGTGCATAATTTGCCACTTCTGCTGAACTTTTGATGAACTGCCTTCTCATCGTGAAACCCGCCTTTAATCTGATCAGGATTTGACATGAGATTAAAACCAGGCCTATGAATTGGGGCGTTATACCATCACACCATAACCTTCCTATCATCGCCTATTGCACACATTGCGCTCCTACCGTATATGAAACTCGGCACACCCCGCCCTGGTTTTTCACTCATAAGAGTTTATATGAAAAACGGCAGAAAAAACGGCAGGTAGCAATAATAAACGAATCCAAAACTATTTGCGGAAAGAGTGTCATGTGGGATGGGCACGCTACATTTTTGAACACGGTAGGTCCGAAATGTATGTACGTGGGACTGCTGCCCGCTACTAGATGCCACGAGAACAGGGAAGAATCGTGAGCCAGGGGGAGCGTAGCCAGTTCATAGGGGTGAGGGGTGAAGGCAGTCACTTGACCGTGGAAAGCTGGGATGTGTGTGTGTGTTTCTTCATAGTGTTTCGTCACGTCATTTTAGTGGGCACCAGTCAATAAGTACAGACATTTCGCGCCTACCGTATTCATAAAATTGGCGTGCCCGTCTCACTTGTGTTGAAACAAACAGATACAAAACAGCATGTGGAAAGAATTTAATGTGATGAACGGAGACGAGTGACAGCCGGGTACCAGGCATATCATATAAGAATAAAAACAAAGTAAAATGAAGAGATACAATGGATTCGACAAGGATCATCAGATTTGGAATCATTGGACATATCTGTGTGTACAGGGCCACTTCACAAAGCGCAAACAAGATCATAAGATCACAAAGTGATGATCAGATAACTCAATATTTTCCTTAGCTTAAATTTCTACAAATTCCTTCGGTTTTTGTTTCTATTACTAATTTCCCTACTATATGCTGATAGGTTTGCCGCTAACGTAATCGCGTGTATACTCTGTTCTAGGAAATCAGAAGCGCGACGAGTGCAGACCACACACCACAAGTGACGACGGCCTCCACAAAATGCAGGGGTTTTTTGCCAATGAAATAATTAGCCTGTTGCAGTTGTATTCTATCGGTTGTCACTACTTGCGACTCTGTGTATCAGCTATCACTAAGAGTCATTAGTCATAATACCAGGTTTGTTTGGACGTCGTCACTTCTGGTGTGTGGTCTGCAATCGGTCTGCGTTTTCTGAGAGAGCAAGTAATCTGTTTCGATCATTCGGTCAAACATGAAGCAGTCCAAGGTTCCCCAGATAATTTTTACATCCTTCACGAACACCTCTCCCATTTGCTTCCATGTACTTTTCGCGTCATCGCTCTGCGGTTTGTGTGAATACAAAACGCTTATGAACGTCGTGAAAAATGCCTGAATTTCTAGGAACATGTATATATTGGAAAAAGAAACAGAATAGCGACCAAATATTTATAGAAAAATGCGATACTCCTGTAGTTGGAGGGCATTTTGATGCGGCATTTCGGGCCGAGTAAGGTAACAACTACGGAGATGGGTGAACCATGCACTTGTAAGGGGAGGAAACTAGGTGAATGTTACATCTTTGATTTTTTATAATAAAAAACGTCCGGAAAACGAATATAGTGAAGGTGATAATAAGAGATTCTGCCATGATTTCGAAAGACTTGGCCGCTTTGCTATAAATTAGACCCCAAACCCCCCCCTCAACTGCACTTTACCCGAAGAGGCTTCTGAGCTCTGCGCTAAATTTGAATTAGTTGTTAGTCTGGAAGAAAAGGGAACCGCTAACACCCCACAACTCTGGGGGTAATCTTGTGCTACCGGGTGTCTGTTGACAGTTTCTCGAACGACTGAATTTCAAGAAATTCAGTCTTCCGAGAAACTGTAGTTCGGGTAACTAATAACATTGCTGCCATTTGTGACATGATAAGATTGTCAGAACTGTCTCAAACTCGAGTATGTACAATAGAAACAGTCATGATGATGAAAGGGTGAGGGTAGGAGGTGGGATAGGCTTAAGTGGGGATCTACTGAGGCTGATACTAGTGGCGGGTACTAGTTAGACCCCCTAAGAGAGTGGTCGTAAACTTTCGGAACTGGAACAACGGGCTGGTAACTTTGGAACGGAAGCGTATTTGGGTTTGTGGAGGGGGAGGGGGTGAAAATTGCAAAAATGCAAAGGAATTGAATTTACCTTCGTTCCCGATACGGCAGTGGATGGATTCCGTTTTTGAATGAACCTAGACGCGTTTTTGGAAAGAAGAAAAAATGTGTTGTTGAAATTTGAGAAGAGTCGAACGAAGAGAAGGGGATCCCTACTAAGAGGAGTTTGTACCAAACCAATCTCGTCGCCACCAGACCGATGA
>KZ345114.1:7046-17347 GCA_002352805.1 Teladorsagia circumcincta
AAAAGAATTTCCACCCCATAGCATAGAATTTTTAGAACCCTGCTGAGACTGTTGCTTTAAGCTTTTGCATAAACGAACTATGCGTAAAAGACTTACTGCAAGTTTCTCTGGATGATTCGGATGTGAAGCGTGGACCTCATCGACGCTCAGCATCATGCTTTTGCTCGCGCCCAGTTCGAAAGCACTCACACATCCGATGGAAATTCTTTTCAGCACGTTTTCAATGAATAATGATGTTGCTCCGTGAGCGGAACCACACCCAACCTCAAAAAGAGACAGTAGTTTCTGAAGGCAGCCAGGCTAACAATTCTTACCTCTTCGTTATCGAATGATACAGCAACTCGAATGTTCGCATCATTAGCTACTTCATCATCATTGTTCAAAGAATTAAGAAAACCCTTGAACATCGCAAAAGCTCCCTGAGCATTGTCAATGCGTTGTCCTGTGATAAACTCGTTGCGTATTCCACCTAACCTCTGAAAATGAAAGCCTGTCAGGAAAATGATGCGTCATACGAACGTAATGTGGCTGCAGAGTTGTACAACTAGGACGGTACTAAACTATCCTCAACTAGTAATTGAATTTGGTGTCTGTACTGCGTGATAATAGTGCGAGAGTGAATTTAGGCACGGATAGCACGGACGGCTCGCACGTGGCGAGAGTGAATTTCCGCGCAGGAGAGCGTGACTGAGCAGGCGAAATTCCTCGACAAGCCATCGACGAATCCTCGACCGATGTTCGACCTGGCCACGATACTTGTTGAAACCACCAGTTTCTCCACACTGGAAACTATTGAGTCAGGATGAAAGGAATTATAGCCGTGTCGTCGCCAATGCACCACGGACCAACTGCAGAGTTCGAAGAAATAGGAAAGCCACGAATGTTATTCGCAAAATTTGGACTTCATGCTGTGTTGATCCGGCAACCTTTGCAGCGGCAGCGTGGAAGGTTGCCATTTAATAATTGCCAATGCGCGCTGTTCGGTTCTGCAAAAAAGTGTCAATTGCTTTAAATTCAAACTACCTTCGGACGTGCGAGCTGCGAGCCTTGCTTTGCTCATGGACCTGATGATTCGCTGCAAGGTTCCATAAGCGAAATTGTTACCACTGCATTAAAGAGCACTTTTTCTCCACTGTGAAAGAGTTGCAGGGAAAAGGGAGTAGCCTACGAGTAGCCTACGGTTGTTCGGAACATTCTGTCGTACTAATTCTTGACATATCCCACAATAATGTAGAATGATTGCACTACACTATCGACGTATCAATGCCGTGCTTTCCTATCCCTTCTCACCACCAATGCCGATATCCGCGCATACTGGCATTTTGAATGTTCCATATCTAAAAGTTCCTCCGGAGGACTTTTTTGCTCGATAATCAGAGACCGCTTACATTTCTGCTTGTCGGGTTGTATTTCCACTTTCTCTGGCTCGGTTGCCGTTCATTTTCAACAGGCAGCCCTCCAGGTCGTCTAACAGCCATTTTATAGGGCTTACTTCTAAGTGACATCAAAGTGGCTTATACGTTTCTGATGAGAATTCTTATAAAATGGGTTTTACATATCTCACGCATATGTTCTGACATTTTGCAAATCAGCCATTGTCAAGCTACCATGAGCTCGTGGCCACCTGGTAGCCAGCAGTTTACATAAGACTACCACCGTCCCTTGAGATAAAAAGTTTGAGGAAAAGTGACCTCAAGGAAAGATTACTTCCGGTGCTAAATTTACAATTAGTCTTACCGCTGGTTCAACGTCGTAAAGGTACAGATCCATATCCACAATGTCGTGCGGAGTCGTTTCAGCAACATCGGCGATGAGATTCACGAAGTTTGTGTGGTGATTAGCATGGGCCCATGGAGTGTCCTGGGCATCTCCCTAAAGAGGAGTATCTTGGAAGGCGCGTGCATTTCGAAATACTTCGCAAATGAATGTTTTCATCAATATTCCCTAATCGTATTGCATGCAAATCAATATGATGAAGACTGAGCCTCAGAGCTGAGCAGGAGAAAATCAGAGGCATGGGTTAGATATGAGAACATTAGGAAAGTAGCGGAAAAGAGAGAAGCCACATGCCCGTCTAATTCTGCTGTCCTTACCATAACCTACCCCTCAAGATTTGAACTATGCACACGAGCATGCGGTCAACATTGTCAACGCGTGTAGGGGGTGCGACGCTGATTGTCCCGAGATAACAGAGGACGAAAAAGTTTGGGCTTCGTATCCTATTTCAAAGTCAAATTCGAAGGTATACTAAGAAGAGGTAACCGCTGGATGAAGTGATTAGATTGGATCGCCTAAGGTTTCTTTGAGAAACACTTGAATAATTGCCAGTCTGATGGGAGTACTCCTTGGAAGGGGCCCGAATGTTTTTGGCGAAAATGTTCGGGATTCCTAGCTAAAACCTGAGAAGTTGACAGCATTCCGTTGAGATTCCGGAGTCAACGAAATTCTTCTGGAAGCTTCACCTTGGGCTACGTAATAACATCGAACTACTCAAAGATTGGAATACATCAAAATGTTAAGATTTCAAATTCAACCTACTTTGTGTCCACAGGGCGAGTCACAAGTCTCAACCCACTGCCCTGTTTCGAAAATCGGTCGAAAATGGTCTTCTGTGTTGAACTCAAAGGAATCGTTTTCAGGCTCTGTCGACGAATCCGCTCCTAGACTTGGGATATGCAAAATGGGAGTATCAATTTTGACCAGACGTCTCACCATGGAATCACCCTGGAATCAAGACATAATCACTCCACTATGTTCAAAGGGTTACCTACGAGGTGCTGACCGATTTGATAACAACTTCACCAGCAATAGATAAGTCACGATCGAACCACGTATGCCAGAAACCTCCTCCATAGGTTTTAATTCCGACCTTAAAGGTTGTGTTTGAGCTTACCATTTCCTGATACTAAAATGAAAATTGAAGTTTGATAAGATTGGTTCGTGAATATTCTGAAGCCTTCACACGCTTCACAATATTTCGTAAACGACATCGGGAGAGTGATTTTGTCCAGGAGACTGCTGCATAACTTACGTCTCTGCATTTAATGGGACCAACATGTACTCGTCGTACCCGCTGCCTTTAATATCACCATACCACCAACCTCAACCATTGGAGCAGCATAGCATTCCTCTTGGCATTCCTCCTGGTTCAAAATTAAGGAGCGTGCATTTAGTTCACTGTATCGTTCACATCAATATTAGCGGATGGCTCTCATTCGCAGCAAAGATCCATTTTAAAATCAGTGATCCTACTATTTATAATCGGTTAAGCGGTTGTGCGTGTATGTCTGACAGGAACATAACTCACTCTCCTTGGTTGCAGAGCGCTCAAATTTTCAGGATTGGTGGCTGGATGAGAACATCAAGGGTGGGTGACCAAAACTGATAACTACTGATCAGAGCTGAGGACGGAGGTCGGGATGCCAACTTCACTAATTTCGTTACGCCGCTCACGATGGCAGTGGAGATTGTACTCATAGAATTGCATGCTGTGTTACGAATACCTAAACAAGATGCGAAAAAATGTGATAGCAAGTTATAAGAACTCATTATGTGGGTCAGAATGCCAAAACCATCAGTTTCGTTGTGCCTTTCGTATTGACAGCAACATGTTTGTACTCACGATGTTACGTGAGGTATGGACTAGGACATTTTGTGAGAGAAGGTGGTTGCAACTGATAAAAACTGATAAAGAGCGTCGGACTGTGAATACCATTAATTTCGTGGCGGCCTTGGCTGTGACAGTAGAACTTTGACCCTTACATATGGTATGAAGGGTCTTACGGGAACACTGATAGTGGGTGATCAAAAGTGATAATGATCGATAACGGCTGATGAGGAGGTCTGGAATTTAAGCGCCATCATTTTCTCTGTATTCTTCGTAATCATAGTGGGACCCTGCTCCCACATGTTCAATAGGGGACGCGGACACTGATGTGGAGTGGTAGGAACTGACAACAATGTTAAGGAATAAGAAGTGGCGGCTGAATGCAAATGTTGTTGTTGCTCACCACTGGCAAACGATCAAGGTGGCGGGGGTTGGTGGTGGGTGAGAGAAAGTGGTAGTGAACGTACTGATATAAGTAACGACTACTGACTGTTCACCCAATCGGACTAATACTAAGCCAGGTTCTTAGTAAGTGACATGTCCCTTCACCAAGAAATGCGAAGGATGTTGAGCCGCTGAATATCCGGACTTGGACCAATGGTGAATTCCCATCAGAGATAGGCAGCGGATGACTGGTCACATTTCATTCTTACACCGATTCTAATAGCGGAGAAATTACAGGGTGTCCCATAAATATTGCACCACTTTTCGTGTTTCAATTCTGTGGGTGTCCGGGGTCATTTTTCCAGAGCTGGCACAAATATACTTCCTATACACATTCCTCTCAACAGGCTATAATATCTTTCCATTTTAACATGCTGAACCATCTTGTGTGGGCTATACTAGAGGACAGGTCCTGCACCAAGCAATCCACCCACAAGGAGGAGATAAAACCTTTTCTCGGGAATGACCTGACCGAAAAGAGCACTTTGGGATACCATGCGGGCCGCAGTAGAGTTACTTCCGAAGAAACTGGGAGCCCTACTCACAGCGGCAGCGAGACAAATCGGGTGAGTGTCATTCCTTTCATTAGATAAATATCTCGTTGAAAAGTATTCATAGCCACCCGAAGATACATCCAGTTTGAAAGAAGTTACAAGTCAAGAAACGTGGTGCAATATTTATGGGACACCCTGTATTAAGCCGCTAAAACATCCGAGCTCAGTATCAATATTTACGAAGTACTGATAAGCCCCAGCTTCATTCCGCATGCTACAACGCGCACTACGCGATAATCCTACTATGTATAATCGGCTAAGCGTGCCTGTTGGTGTGTGTGTGTGTTTGTGTGTATGTATGACCGGAAAATCATAGCGCACCCACTAGCTGTCGCCAGAAGCTGATTTTGAGATATGATATAGGGGATAGGACGAGAACATATTTGGTGGGGACCAGAAAGTGATAACTTCTGATAGGGGCTGATAAGAGGCGTCGGAATGCGAATGTCACGCATTGACAGCGCAAGGCCCAGCATCATTAAAGCGTTGTTTGGCAGATATGATCTAACGAGTGGGACAGGAACATGTCTGATGGGGTCCAGAAAGTGATAACAGCTGGTAGGGCTGATACGCATATACGCGACGCAAATGTCGTCAACTCCGTTACCCAGCTCACGTGACACCAGAGCATCCATACTTGCAGGTGTTATGAGGGGTGGGACTGGAACATATTCGATGGGAGCCGCAAAGCGATGGAAGCTGATAGGGGCTGATAAGAGGCGTCGGAATGCGAAGGTCACGACATTGGCAGAGCAATGCCCAGCAACATTAAAGCCACAAGTCAGGCTCAGTGGACCAGACCAAGCCCTTTTGCCATTTCTGTGCATGGCTACGCAACGACGAAGACGTTGCCATGCTCAGAATCGTGAACGGAGCCGTAATAAGGCCCCAGGGCATGTATTTACCGCTCCCGCCGCCTATCCCTGCTCCCTCCGCCCACTATCCGAGATTGCATGGCTGGCATAACGTGTGAAATCAGCTAAAATGATTGCCGTATCAACCGAATGAATAGCTGGCATATCCGGAAAACTCGTTTGGACGAGCTCCTCCCCCAAGCTGGCCTTCTTCACTGCCGGGGGAGCGAGGCTTTCGTTTTCGGCCTTGTCGACGAATCATTTTCCTTTTTTCTTCCTTGTCGTTCCATTTCCCATCTCTATAGTTAGTTTCAATCACCATAATGCCCGAACACGAGCCGCTTTTGCCTTTAAGGCGTTGTTTTGCAATATAATCTAGCGGGTGAGACGGGAACATACAGTAATGGCCGGAAATTTATAAACAAACGGCTTGTTCGTGATTTCTCTTTGAAGGTCACTGACACGTCTCTTCCAAATTTGTAACAATTATTAACTGCGTGTTTTATGATTTGCACAGGAAATTTCAACCTTCAGCTCATATTTGGGTTGAAAAATTTTTCGGATTTTTTGAAATTGATGAAGGCGGGTGAAAGATCACTTAATCTGTCTATTTGATTTAGATAATGTATAACCTAACAGAACAGTGAAGTAAACAGTCAATAACATAAAGCAAGTCTAGCACATTGCCCAGAACTCTCTAAGGTATTGGATACATAAACTGGATTTGAATGCGGGGTCAATTAATGAACTCACTCTCTAGTGGGGTCTCTCTCTGTAGTTCCGTGTTTTCGTGGCTCCTTCATTGCAGGTCCTTCTAAAGTGGTTCTGTAATGTTTGCCTCAAGAGTCTGGCCTGGCTGGTCTTTGAAAGCACCCCATTCTGTCCAACCCACTCCTGCATGTGAGAGGCACGATGGTTTGGGTTGCTGCTCTGCTGACGGACGAAGCCGGGTCGTGTGGCAGCCGTGCCTACGGATACACACACCTTCTAGAATGTGACCATATACTGCGTATTCACTGAATCTCAAAGCCAAGAAGAGCGCTAGCTGTGAAGCGAGTTGAGGTGGGGTGTGATTTATCTGAAGCGAAGATTGATACAGGTTTCTAAGGTCATCTGGAATGACAGAGACATCTTAATGGTGCTTGACAATAAGGGTACTAGTAATGAACAGCACCACGAGAGGGAACGCCTTGATCCAAAGAATCAGCTGCCAATTGTGAAACTTGGCGGGGGCGTGATGAGGTTGCCTTGGAAAAAAGTGGGACCACGCTACAAGACTGAGGTAGCGATGAAGGCAGACGTTCGCTGTCATGTTTTTGAAGGTGTTATGTATCCGTAGGCATGGCTGCCACACGAGCTGGCTTTGTCCGTCAGCAGAGCAGCAACCCAAACCATCGTGCCTCTCACATGCAGGAGTGGGTTGGACAGCATGGGGTGCTTTCAAAAGACTAACCAGCTAGACTCTTGAGGCAAACATTACAGAACCACTGTGGGAGAACCTACAAATTCGTATGTCAATGAAAGAGCTACGAAAACAGGGAACTACAGAGAGAGACCGCACTAGAGAGTGAGTTCATTAATTGACCCCGCATTCAAATCAAGTTTATGTATACAATACCTTAGAGAGTTCTGGACAATGTGCTGGACTTGCTTAATGTTAGTGACTGCTCACTTGACTGTTCTGATGGGTTATACATTATTCAAATCAAATAAACAGGTCAAGTGAGCTTTCACCTGTCTTCATTAATTTCGAAAAATCTAAAAAATTTTGAACCCAAATATGATCTGAAGGTTGAAATTCTCTGTGTAAATCATAAAACGCGTAGTTAATAGTTGTTGCAAATTTGGAGATGTGCCAGTGAGTTTCAAAAGAGAAATCATGAAAAAACCGTTTGTTTATAATTTCTGGCCACTACTGTATCTGTTGGGAACCAGAAAGTGATAACAGCTAATAGGGGCTGATAAGCACAAGGTTTGCGAATGATACATTTCATCCCCAACCCAATATCAAGAGAGCTGGAAGTCGTCGAACCACTTAACTTCAGAATTTTTGAAGAATGTGGATGCAGATCGAACATAAGCGTTAAAAGCTCACTTATCATGCGTGTATCATTTTTATTTTGAGGCTGACAACATAACCTTATTAGCTGCAAATTTATCAGAACCAAGAAAATGCTGGGTGTTTACAGAATTGCGATGAATATACCGGCTCATCATCGCTATCACACGCATCCATGATGGACTTCAATGAAAATGGAAAGCCTACGAAACCTTAGGTCATTCCACTAACATATCCAGTAGTGAGCTGCTTTGTGGAGTAAATTAGCTATGGTTCCACAGGTCCTGCGATTTTGCTGAGGCCTACCGTATTGCGCGATAGCGGGCGGAGCAAACTGGTGAAATTGAACAGCCTCTGAACTTGATCGAGCCCGTTTTGTCAAAAGCATCTCACTATTGGTTTCTCAGCCGCGTGACATGAAATTCTGCGGGCTGTCCAGTTTCAGCGCTGTAATGCGCGCCGTTGCGCGCGACGTAAGTGGTACATTTCAAAAGTTTCCACTTATCTATCCTTATTTGTTTCCTTAAATTCAACTTTCTGTGGAGGGTTCCCACTCAAAGGCAGGTTCTGGAGCAGTTTGGAGGAGACGTGGTGGTGCTCATTGGTACGCGAACGAATGACAAAAGAACAGGAAAACCCAGAAAACGCAAAACAGGTTCCCCTGTGTGGCCGTTGATTGGCGCTCATGGACAGACAGCGGCTAATACGGCAGACGTATAGATGAGTTTACGGTAACGCGATTGGTGACACCATGTCAGACCATGCTCAACCATGCTCCATAGAGCTGCTTCAATTGTGACACTGCTGGTCCACAGCTCGTCCTAATCTCTTCAAATCACCAGCCGACAGTGAGCGGATTGCTTCTGGGCCTTCGAAATCCTGCTCAGCAACAAGCACACCTTGGGTCGTGAAAGCGCCACACCTCGCTTCATTAACATTCAAGATACAGTTTCATGTGGCGTATGCACCTTCCCGATGCGCTCCTTCTTTGTCATAATCGCTTCCTATGAAGTGAGGGATTACGATAAGATTGTACTGGGTTCTTGGTGGGAGTGAGGACGCTGATTAATGCGCCAGCGCGAAAAGAGCAAAGAAACCCGTCTAGAACGCGCAAAAAGGGACCCCGATTTTTGTCCACTGACCTCCAATAATGGACGAGCCAGCAACTGGATAAGAGGTCTTTCGCGCATGGTAAACCGATAGCCACCATCTACAAGCAAAGGTCAGGCTTTTATTGGTAACGCGTCCCATGGGGAAGTTCCAGGATACGCACTCAAAGCGCAGTACCTCATCAAAATGATAATCGAAGACGCTGCTGCCGCGGGCGGAGCCCAGGCCTTGGAGGAGCTCAGAAAGGAATGGCAAGTTCAGTACGCCTCAGCTAGAGCACCTCTGGCCACAAAAACGCCAGGCCATCGTCCTCAGGCCCCTTACTACTGCTTCCACTCGTGCATGTACTTCCACGCTGCATACACGCTTTATCCTAATCTCTCACTTTAAAAAGTTTTCATAAGCCCTCCAATTACTCTTTTCCGAAAGCAATCCGGTTGTGGTCGGTACTGGGCTCGAACACGTGGTTTGATACTGAAAGTGCTCCTTACCAGATTGAACCTCTCTGACTGTATCTTTGACTTCGGCTTCACACGAGGATACACAGCGTCGTTATGAGCAGTAACAATTGTAAATCCATTTCCGGGCTCGAATTTTCCACCGACAACGAACGCAATTATGGTCGTGCGACCTCTTGAAATAATGTCGTGAATACTTGCTTCGATAATTTACTATCACCAAAAAAAAGAAAAACCAAAAGCAAACTTGGTGACGAAATATCTGCCAAGAGGTTTGGTCTCCCATTTTTCGCCCTCGCACAGCTCTTCAAAGCCGGCGTCACTCAAGAGTTCTTTCCATACGTGCACCGCTGAAATGAGTTCTGTGGCATTTCTGTAAGCAAGAAGAATTTCCTGAGCAAAGTTTTTGAAGAAGAAATTCCTGAGCAACTCTTCTGAAGCCAATCCTAAAATTAGCGAACCCCCTCGACAATATGGTTCCATATGGGTACCCGACAGGAGGCCCGTGGCACGGCAAAAGGTAAAGACGCATACGGCCCGAGTAGCAGCGTGCGCAGTGCGATGTGGTACGTGCTACATTACATTCAATTCAACTCTACGCCAAATCTCTACAGTACGCAACGACTCGTTCGCTAACCCGTCCGCCTCTTTGCCTTCTCGCCTTCCGTGGGGTACCCGTTCCATCGAAAAGCTCACTAGCGGCGCGGAGGCGGCCGCGCGCTGGTGGCATCACGTAGGTGGCGAGAGAACAAACAAAGGTGAGCGCTGTCGTCCCCTAATAGTCTACCTACAGCGACCGTTCAACAACCTTTAACTACTGTGCAGTGAGTAGGAATCAAAATTGAAGAACTGTCTTGTAGTAGTAGGCTTTAGTCACCGTTACAACTGATTGAATGGTTCAAAGGTTCGTAGGGTGATAGCAAACCAGAGTGTGCGAGCAAAATGCTCGTCCTCAAGTCACAATTGCCACAGTGTGACGTCACCAGCACGCTCTCGCGTTCGTGCTGCCGGTGAGCTTTTCTGTTCTCCCAGGCCATGTAGCTAGCGCCTTCACGATTCAAAACTTATTTAACTATTGTTGGACTTCTACTTTACATATAATCAATATTTCTTTCTCGTATTTATTTATTATTTTATTTGCATAGTGAGAGCGCGCAAACAATTCCATTCGCCACCGATATATAAATAATCATACGACAATAATAGCAAAGAATT
>KZ345114.1:44129-58876 GCA_002352805.1 Teladorsagia circumcincta
GTGGTCCCACGAGCCCGCTTGCTGCAAAACCGCATTGTCGTCAAAGGGTTAAAGTTGACGTCCACAGCACCTCAAACAAAAACCACGGTGAGCAAAAGGTGAAGTCGTAGAGGAACACCACCATGAGAGGAAGAAATTACTGCTTACTCGACTCACAGAGAAGGAGGTGGAGCGGCAATTGGCAGGCATAGGCTATTACTCAAAGATGGCTATTACTCAAAGATGACAATTCGAGCAGTAGTAAACATGAGGGTTGGGTAGTGACCGTCACGGAACTGTCAACCCCCGCGACTCGCTCTAATCACTACGAAATCAATCAAGGCGCCGCCCTAAGCCAGATTGTGTTCCTCGTCCATTCTGTGCGACGAGACAGCACGGAAACCCTTCTCGCGGGGAACGGCGGTAATAAAATCTACCTATAATAAATCTCAATCGATCTGGCAGTGTCCGATTATCGATTGTGTTGAAACGATGAGCAAAACTGGCTCTTGATTCCAGTAAAATGAATCAGCTATGTGTGGAGAAACAAAATTAACTGTCGCCTTCAGCCGACTTGAATTCTTCCAATATTTTTTTCTAACTTTTTTCCCTTTTTCCAACTAATTTCAGATTTTACGACTGGCTCCTCACCACCAACTTTCGTGGGATTCCCCAAATGACCCTATGGTAATTCTGAGACCGGATGACACACTCCAGCTCTGCTCCAAGATTTCGTCCAAAGCTGCTAATATACTGAAAAATCCTTCGTAACGACCAATCTCTCCCTCAACTACATCACGACTCCTCAACCTCACCACCACTCCTTCTGACGTTATCTAGTGTGAAGGGAGACAGTCTTACCTTGACACTAGATAACGTCAGAATTTAAGCAGAAAAAATGATGACTCATGTTGAATGATCCCCTTCTTATCACCTGTCCCCTATTGTGTGTTGGTATTAAAAGCAAAGGGAAATGGTTAACAATAGCTTTGGGAAACACCTAACTCACGTAACTTTATCCACTTTTGAATAATTTTTAGATTTCACAAGAGTACTAGTTATGTACAGGATTTTCGCCACGAGCGGGACTCGAACCCGGAGCGGGACTCAAACTCGCGCTTGGCAATTGCGCTACAAGTCACGCTACCGGGCACCGTCTCGCTAAACTTGGCTTTTGATGGTATACGTACATAGCTTTCAGCTCTCATACGTATCAGGTGCTGAACCGTGTATCATGAAAAGCTGAGTAACGCCAAAACGGCACCCCGATAGCGTATCTTGCAGCGCACTTGCCCGGTAAGCGAGAGGTGCGAGTTGGAGTCTCGCCTGAGGCGAAAGTTTTATTCATGAACCAGTATTCTTATGAAACAGTCGTAAAGCGAACTGCGGCGTTAAAACAGCAGTTGAAAAAGAAAACAAATCGGAATATTCAGATTGGTTAATGGTGATTTTGCAGCAGTTCGCCATGCGAGAGTTATCAGAAGAATTCTTGGTAAAAGGCAGCGATCACGATAAAGAGGGAGCGCATTGGGAAAGCACGCTCACCACACAAGCCAGTTACTAGGCTGCCAAGAAAGCGAACTGTAGGCTTTCACTTCGAAAAGTGCGCTGGTTGCTGAGCAGGACTTTGAAAGCACTCCACCCCCAGGAGCGATCCGCCCACTAGTCTAGTTGGTGATTTGAATGAGCGGCGTTGCCAACAGCGGCGCAAGTGAAGCAAATCAGTTGTTGCATGACTTGGTATGCTGCCACAAACGTAGTGTAGTGAACTCGTCCATACGCCAGCTTTATTGAGTTGTTACCCATTCATGAGCGAAAATCACTTGCCAAAAAAGGAGGTCCCGCTTTGCGTTTTCATGACGCACTCTTCGTTTTTGCCACTGGCGTACCTTGGGCACACACGTCCGCTCTGAAGTCTTCTTGAAAATACAGAATCACTGCCTTTAAGGGCTATATTCTTCGATACTCGTTGGTGATCAGACTTGCACTTCACGTTTTTGCGAGTTCGTGAATTCAATTCCCACCTTTCCTAAGACGACAGTTGTGACTTACACAAATTCCCGCCTGGGCAAGAATTTCTTCCATGAGCAGCATTCTTCTGATATTGTCTATAATTCTAACGAATCACGAGTCGTATTCATGATGAGAAATATCTAGAAGAATCCTTCAAGCCAAAAATCACCGGTCTTTTCGAAATTGTCCAGCTATTCCAAATAAATAAAAATTCATGATACAGCGAGCTAGCGAATGGTGCAATAAAGGATTATTACTATGCAAATGGCAGGTTTGGCAAACAATGATCGCAGGTACCAGGAATGAAGAATTCATCGATGGCACCAGAGAAAACGAGAATCGAGGGTATGTGAAAAACAATGACAAATGGCTGGATCAAATGTTAAGATGGCAAAGACGATTACGAACAATAAGGTTGTGGAGTGTAGAGAGAAGGGTCCTTCTATCTCTTGTTCACAGGTTTATCCGGCTTCAGAAACGATTCGAGGGATTTCTAGTCCACCGAGTGGCACGGAATTGGAAGCAGGGTCAACCCTACCGTTGTTACTCTTTGGAAATTTTCTACGACCCCCCCCCCCTTTTCTGGGCGATTTGGGAGACCCCCCCCCCTTTACGTAATACCTGTACGCGATATTGATTGCGTTTTGAATGTGCTGAATCGCGCCCAATGGCGTCCTAGCGATAGGGTGCGTTTGCCGGCCGTGAACAGGCGGCAAACGGGGATTCTGAAATCTTGACGAACTTTTCTTCGTTAAATTTCAGGTAGCTCCGAGGAAAGCGGTGGATTTTGTGTCAGCGACGCTCATCCTTCATGATTAAACCTAATTTGTTCTCAAACCACTCAAA
Source organism: Teladorsagia circumcincta (assembly GCA_002352805.1). Classification (NCBI taxonomy): domain Eukaryota; kingdom Metazoa; phylum Nematoda; class Chromadorea; order Rhabditida; family Trichostrongylidae; genus Teladorsagia; species Teladorsagia circumcincta. Next base: position 46,968 of record KZ345114.1, read on the forward strand.
ATAAATAACTTATTAAGCGAAAATAAAAATCCACTGTAATTTTTACCCTCCTCTTTCTAGGGCCATAACTTCCTTCAAATTCAAGCTTTTGCAACGGAGTGATTTGATTTGAAAAATTCAAATTATCTTCTCTCTAATCGTGGCTAAATTTTTATCGAAAGTTAATTTAATAAAAATTTTGTACGTTGTTACTTTTTTCTGGTCAAACGCGACTTTTTTACCTTCAAAGATCATAACTTTGTTCATTGTCATTCATTTGGGAAGCTGAACAGGTATAACAAACTACAGGGTTCAAGCTTTCTAACGACCCCTAAGACGTCCCTGAAAAACCAGTAGTTCGAAAATTAGTCCCGTTGTTACTTTTTTGGGGGGTCCATGTTACTATTTTTCTGAAACCGCGACTTTTTTACCTTCAAACGATCATAACTTTGTTCAATGCCATTCATTTGGGAAGCTGAACAGGTATAACAAACTAGAGGCTTCAAGCTTTTTAACGAACACTAAAACGTCCCTGAAAAATCAGCGGTTCAGAAGTTAGTCCCGTTGTTACTTTTTTTTTGAGGGGTATCTTCAAGCCGTTTTCTTGCAAGCGCGGATTTTCTTAGGTTTCACTGGCCGTAACTTCTTGGAAGACCAATTTCATGTTTGACTTAGGATGCGCTAGAATGTATCGAGCATGCGCTTGCACTACATTCTTGCCTTGGAGCGCGCCACGCCTCTGGTGCCGTTCTGATTCGCTGGGTCATTTGAAAGCTCATTTAAAGCGAAGCGTGGTTTATAGGTGCTCCAGTATCAGTCATCTTGCGTAAACGTAAGTGTTGGCTACTGATTCCACTGCCGGCCACCGAGCGAGTACGACCCCCTCCCCCTCCAAGTCCATCCAAATACGACCCCCCCGGTGTTACTCGTAACAACGTAGGGTTGACCCTGATTGGAAGGTCGTACCCTTCCCAATCTTTTAATTGACAATCATGGGGACTGTGGTCTTGCCCAGGAAATTCTTGATTGCCATTTCGAATTTCCTGTGTAGACGAAAATTTTCCAACTGCAGGAGAAGAACTAGCGTTGTAAAGTATGTATAAAACCCTTGACCGCGACAACGCCTTTCTTTCTCAGTCGCTAACGATTGCTGGGATGAAGACGAGATCGTAAAGTCTTCGGAGCTATAATTTTCCAACCGCACGTTACTAAAGTACTTTGCAAGAAGATCCTTCTAGCAGATTGCAATAATTCCGAACGCTCATGGTGAAAGAAAAATTTTGCACAGATCCATCTGAAGGTTCCCCGACTGTGCGCGTAGAAAGTGGCGCCACTTGCCGTCCCAAAGTAAAAGAAGAATATAAAGTTATGAAAAAAAGGCTGACTGAAGCTCACATAAATCAGTATGTTGAAGGAATTCACCTGGTTCAAACTGCTGTCCTCTGAATGTGAGCAAAAAGGAGCTCAAGTACTAGTGAACGGGGACGGCGGAGTTCTGCAATCATGTCAAAGATAAAGACATTTCTCGACTCCACATCCTATTAAATTCTAATTTAAAAGAATCGGCGCAATCGCAGGATATGGGGGCAGCAGCGGAAATGCATCCAAGGCATGTTAAATATCTCTTCGTTATCGTTGATGGAATGAAGTCTTTTGGTCAAAGCGGGGGATCACGCGGTGCGTAAGTTATTTTCACTTCCAAAAAAGTTCCTCGCGCCTAGGCAGAGCCTAGGGCATTCCCATATTTGTTGCGCCAAATAATTTAGATCTAAATCTAGCTGGCACAGTCCTACACACACCTTGTTTTACGGGTCTGAAAACGTTCGCTGATAAAATTCCTACTAGAAGAGACATCCTATCAAATCAAACAGAACGCACCGCGCTGCAGCGCTGTGCACAGTGCAGCGCACCGGTACACAGGTACTGATAGTCAATATGGATTATTTGATTAGCTGTTTTCAACCTCTCATTTATCTGGAGCCAGTTAAACGGCGGCGTAAGAACTGAAAAGCGTGTTTAGACCACCAAATTCCATCCCTTCACCCTGCGGCTTTCAAATTAGGAGCACCCTTCCGCCTAAGTAACATAGGCTCTAGTTACAAAGGATCTTCAGTTCCTAATAAAACGAAATTACGCTCTAGTGAAGAACATGAATATTAATTTTTCCTTTTCTCTATTGTTACAGTTTTTCCTATCACATATCCAATATTTATCAGTCGAAATTTGCAAAATTTGCAACTAATGCCATCATCAATCAACGTCACAACAAAGCGGCATGCATGTTCATTTATTGCTGGGTTAGTTGCGCAACAATCTTGAAGCGAAAGAAAAAAGAAAAGGTTAGTAAGCGTCCAAGACACACCAACAGAAAGAAATGGGAAGACCACAAACAGAGAAAAAGGATTCGGATCACTGTAAGAGAATGTGTACATGAATGAGAATCGTTATGGATTACATTAGATTCAAAACGCCTTATGAAAAGCAAGCGCATTTTTTAGATATATTAATCCCTGGGGAGTAGTGGGGCTGCATCTATGCAGTATTTTCCCATGAGACAGATATTTCAAAGTTTTTCAAATTCATCGGGGGGTATGGTAAAAGAGAACGAAATTCGAGAGCAAAATCAATTTCTGCTGGGGTACGAGGTGATCGAAATGCATGTAATTTTAGTAGGAAAAATGGCATTTGAAAAAATTACTTGTAGGGCAATCTGGTAATTTGCCCGCAAACGACTGGATCACATGCGATGAGAGGATGGCGCCTGGCTCGTCTCCTTCCAAAGGAGGAAGGTGGGAGCCCTAAGACTAAGCCTTGGTGGGGAATTTCAGTGTGGGTGAGCAATTATAGAGTGGCAAAAGTTGAATGTGTGGGATCACATTAGTCGTGAAGCGCTGTAGGCGAGAGACCTAAAGCGGGAGCACAGAACTGAGGTAGTTTAAAGGACCGAGTTCAAGTGGTCCGTCGAGCCACTGAAGGGGTCGGTGGGGGTGGGGGGGGAGGGTGGCAAGAGAGAAGCTGAGTCCATAAGGCAAGCAGCGATTTTTGGGTTTGCAAAATGGTATGGGAACTGTTTTGGCTACAAAACTATGCAGATCATGGGTCAGGTGCAGCAATCCCCAGCTCGGGGATGGATCCCCATAACACTGCATCTCTGGACGCTTCTCCTATTCTTGACCATGACAGTTGTGGGGACCCATCCCCAAGTTGGACTGGGCTGAGTTTCGGCCCCATACGTTTTAAGATATATGTGGGTTGTGCAAAATTATGTGAATCTTCTACATCGGTGGATGGCACGACATATGAACTGCGGAGAACTGATACCAAAATGAATCATTCTGACTTTAGCAGGATTACGGCGAAATGCACTTTTTAATCAGACTAGCAGTCTGAAACAGCAGAAATCATCTATTGGGTCAAACATGAGAAAAACTGTGTTGTTTAACTCGATTAAGCGGCTCCCAGCCAATTCAAATTTTTACTACGCTGAAATCGCCGGAAGACGGTCCTATATCAGCGCTAGGATATCACAATGAGGCATTAGAGCACCTAATACAACACAATATGATTGATTTGATAAGATGATCGATTTCCGAAACGCGAACTGGCCAAGAACAATTGTTCTCATGGGAAGTGAAGTGACGAAATAGTGGGATGACAACTGGAGCGCAGCGCAGACGAAGGGCTTCCGTTTCGCAATGTTTAACAATGGGATTTCATGCGCGCGTAGCGTTTCGAGGACCGATCTCGATGACGCTTCTCGTAATTTCTTTGCAGGCAATTGGGCAAGCGATCAAAATGTAACTGTCTCAGAAATAACGCATGGAACCCTCGAAAGTGGAATGAATGTGACCAGGGTCAATCGTCCATCGGGTGGTTTCCGCCCCGGGGGTTCTTGTTTACGATTCTCAGATGGGGTCGTAGTTGGGGTTTTCATAGGGGAGGCGTGGTGATGAAGTGCATGGAATCTTTTATAGGGAGGGACCCTTGAAATGCTGAAAAGGATAGGAAAATGTGTAGGATTTGCTGTTCAGGAGCTGCATAGCCCCTGCCATTCGATCACCTCATACCCCGACAGAAATGGATTTTTGCTCTGAAACTTCGCTCTGTTTCACTCTCCCTGCAAATGAATCCTTTCTGCTCTCTGTCTTCCCGCTTGATAGCAATTTTGCAGAATTTTTCGGGGCGGAGTTGAAGTGTGCCATGTGGTCGCAAATCAGATGCTATGGTGGTGAGGTGATGGTGATTAACAAAAGGACGGGGTTGTAAAAATCGACGGGGTTGGGCGCATTGTGGCTCGGGGCCACTGCGAATTACGCGATTCGCTACTAGCAATTCGCTAGCGCCCGTGATCGCGTCGCGGTACCAGCCAATTGAGCGAATCGACGGCCGCGACGCGACGTAGACGCTAGCGAATCGCGCGGTTCGCAAAGTCTGACATCGGTCTAACATTGCTTTAGATTTAAGAGAACGCTCAGTTTTAGGACTAAGCTTTGGAGGGGAAAAAGGATTCTGAGTTGCATAAGCAATTTCCATTTTCTAAGGAATCCGTTCCCCCCTTGGCCTTGGTCCTAGTGGTGTTTCTTTATGGGCCGGGTGTAGCAAGGCCCATCTTGGGGATGGGTTCTCAAAACATGCTCTCTACTCTGGTCGATAACGGAATGTGATTGAAGGGGATGAGATTTTTTGCAGATTCTAAGGACCCATCCCCTAGTTGAGGCTTGCCGCACTCGGCTCCAGACTCCCCTCTCCGTAGGCATTTTGAAAACATTGGCAAACTTTGTTTTAAAACACTGACAGGTACATTTTGAAAACGTCTAACCAGTCGGTTGACCCGGGATGTGGCAAAAGTGGAGGGATCGTATGGACGTGCAGATCGCACCTGCAAATCGTTTTCTCTCTCGAGCGTTTTCACACCACGCCAAACAATGTCACATTCACGCACGGCGCACACAATGAATACCATTCGGCGCACAGCTCTCCGTCGCATACACAAGGATTTCGTCTCTCGCCACAGACCACGTCCGCCGACAACCAAACCAGTTTTAACCGTGGTTTCTCGAAAGACCGCTGTCAATCGCGGTATTTCAGAGATTATGACTTCGACCCGGGGAACCCGGTAGCGCCAGTTCCCCATGAGTAGCCATCATAAAAGGATATGGAAGAAAATGTGCAAATGATGAACTGTAACCACATTAGTGGATGCTCTTGAATGCATAGGGTTGCCGAGGGCAGGGGTCTATTCCTGGGCCGAACACCTGTAACGTTACTACTCGTTTTGTGATACCTCCACTAGCAGAAGAAAGAGTTCCCTACGGAAAGTGGTCTCTTTAAAGGAGTAATAAGTTTAGCCAGGTCCCGGAAGAGAGATGTCCACTTCAGAAAGTGTTGCGGCGGCTCACAAGGGATGCAGTTGAATGAAAATAGCTAAAAACTAACCAACTCAAGCGGGGAACAGATTGCTCATCAAGATGTAGTCGAAATTATACTCAAAGCAACCCCCCCCCCTCCGCCCAGCAGAAGCGTGAGGAAGAATCTATTCAGTGGTTGGGAGAGGGAAGTCCACGATTAGCACAGATGCGCCGTTGTCGCGGCTCGAAAGTGGTGGCGCTAGGATCTTGAAATTCAGCATTTGTGAACTAATCTTAGCATTTGGACGAGTTACGTCGCGCACGCCCCATGACACGTAACGTGGACACCGGCGTAGCGGCTAGTTCGAATACGCACTGGTCAGTGGAGCCGTGGAGCAGACAAGTTCGTGCAACTCGTCCGGCCCCGCCCCATCCTTTTCGAAGGGAATTTTTGTTTTGGGCTTCATCAACTGTTTTATTTGCTTCTTTTATCGTTTTTAGGCAATTCGGCATCCACAACATCGTTATCAACCGCTGTTACCCACAAAATAGATCTGGGGTTGTTGCTCTGAATGAAACTGTGTAGCATCCCCACCGTTGCTGTGAATTCGCAATCACAGTAAAGTGCACTGATAGCAAGCGTCAAGGACAGATAATGTCGTTGCCCCGAAAAGTCGAGAATCTTTTTGCACCGAACATTTAGGGCGTCCGAACGGCTGGATTTTCGTTGATAAACTCTTCAAATCAACAGATTTCTGATCTTTCGTCAAGATGCAAGGGATTTCCAACCTTCAGAATCAAGGGTCAGGATCAAATTGTTCTGGTAATTCCATTCAAATATGAAAGCAGGGATGAGAATTGAAAGGACCTGCTAGTTTAAGAAAAATAAAAAAGGGTCAATAACACAGGAAATACTAGCCTCCTCGCTATACTTTGCATGAATTTCAAGTAAAAGGCGAGATGAGAGATAGTGGGAGTCACAAAGAGGAAAAATAGGTCCGAGTAGACAGAGTATAACAGCCTTACGGCACAGATATCGAAGCGGTGGGCGGGCACGGACCTTCCTGGGCATCGGAAGATCCAAGTACTAAGCGCGCAGCGTCTTTGTGACGCGTTTAAAGGCGCGAAGGTAGCCAGTCGGGGTGTAGAATCTCTATGTACCATCGCGTTCTTACATTGAAAACCTTATTACCTTCGCAACAGCGACACCCCCCATCTAATTTTTGCGCTCACTTTGAGTTATAATGGGGATGTGTAGGTCCAGTCGACAGAAAAATGAAAAAATGAAGCACAGAAAGATGGAGCCATTTGAAAGTATCCTCCCCCGAATAAGAAAGGGGAGAGCCGGACGAGTTGTTCGAACTTGCTTGCTCCATGGCTCCAATAACCCGTGCGTATTTAAATCAGTCGCAACCCCGTAATACATGCTGCATATCAAGGGGTACGTGCGAGGCATCTCGTCCAAAAAAGTAGTCGTCAAGTGCTCACTTTGTAAGACCCTAGCGCCATTGTCGCGCACTTCCGTGATAACGGCGCATCTGTGATACTCATGGGCTACTCTATGGTGTTGCTTTAAGGTGCTGCTGCGTCTACTGACCATAAATCGACAGGTAAGAACAGCAAATCATATCAAGGAACGATAACGTAAAATTCCTCTGAAAAATGCCTTCATACAGGAACGGAACGCATAGGCTGTTGCTGCGCTCGGTAATTGAAAACTAGAAGACCCGTTCTCTGTGATGGTGTTTACCAACTTGGTTCATTTGTTCGAGCCAACCAGACCCTCTATTATGGCCTTGTGATTAGTTTACTCGAGCCTGGAAAGAAAATGAGTCTCACGACGACTAACAGTTGTCCTTTGAAGGCTTTCCTGTGGATCCCTGATTTTGAAGAAAGCCACAGGTTGCATAGATAAAAATGGAAATGCTAGGCAGATCGGTTGAGTATTTCGTGTTGATCACAGTTAGTGCATGGCGCTTTGGAGGAGCAGAGGACACGTCTTTAGGAGATCAGACTCGGCAAAAAGCCTTATAATGAATTCTCTACTGAATAAACCCGGTTGAGGGGAGGGGGGGGGGTGTCCCACGTAGCGTCCAGGGTAGACCTCAGCAACAAAATGATTCTCATAGACTTCATTGGCTTGGAAATAATGAACAGCTGAAGAGGAGAGTAAAAAACTGCGAGTGCTGGAGTGGATTTGGGTTGTTTACTGCGTTTCCAATCCATATTAGGCAGAAGAGCCATCGGAAAGCCCTTGCACAAGCAAAAAAACACACTCGCGTAATTGAATGAGGAAGTAGTGTAGCTACTAAAAGCCCATGCATACTAAGCTCTACGAAAGCTCGAGAAATGCTCTCATGGGTTATCGGTTGAAAATAACGAAAGAAAGCATTACTAGAAAGCGGCAAAAATCCGTCAGGTATATTCTAACCTCCAATGAAATATGAAGAGAAACTCGTTGTAGATAAGTAGAGAATGATCAAATTAGAAGAGGCACGCCCATGTGTGCTACGGGCGTGTGTGTGTCTGAGTCAGTCATGCAGACGGACTTTTAGAATTCGCTCCCGAAACTCGTCGGATAGGTGTGGCGTTGCGGTGTAATAATGTCTCGGCCTCCATAGGCGCACACACGCAGAGATCAAAGGTTGGCAAGCAATTTGAGCCGACGAAGTCTCAAAAACAGGTCGGGAAGCGGGAAGAAATCGCAGAAAGGTTGTCTCTGGGGAGGAAGTACGCGCTTGCGTAGCATAGGACGGGTTGTGGAAATGATCAGCAGGGAACAAGCAGATGATGAACGATTTGAGAGATGGCTACGAATAGGGTGACTAAATAACAATGAAATCGTAAGAGGAAATCATGACAGGATCAATTAGAAGATAGAATCCAAGTCCCTGAACCTGATGGGTCAAGCTAAACCATGTACAGCGGGAAATTTTTGAAGCTGATACCACTACACACCCGCACAGTCCTCTCCCTGAGGAGAGGAGAGCAATATGCAATTTCCCTTCTTGAAATGTGAACCAGCGACCCAGCTGGGAGGTAAACAAACAGCCCGTTTGGCGTTTCTGCTGGGGCTGTATGCTGAATATTGTGAAAGGGGATGCCCGAGGTTGACGGACTACTAGAACTTGGTCGGTACGATAGGAGAGTGATGACGGAATTGGTGGAGCTACGTCAGCAGCTTCACCAAAAGGGCTGGTTTGCTTACCTCAGGACTAAGCTTTGGAGAGTGGACGGACCTGTGTTCTCTCCCAGGTCCGTCCTCTCAACAAGGCTTAATCCTGAGGTAAGCATCAAATTGAGGCGATTCAAGGGATCGAGTTGAAGTAGTCCGACGACCGTCGGGGACCTCATCCCTTCCCCAACATTCAGCATACGGCCTCAGTAGAAACGCCAAACGGGCTGGTTTGCTTACCTCCCCAGCTGGGAGGAGGTGATACTATCACCCTCGAGAGTTCTTCTTATAGTATGTGGGTCTGATAGATCAAGGATTTTGCGGAAGTTTATGAAAATGTGAGCCAACTATTTAGCGTTATAAGGTACTTGGGAGCTAGAGTTTTAGAGTGAACGCGACTACGGAACTCAAATGGTGTATGAAACCCGGCATAACATATAATCGCATCAATAACTCGTGCCGTCAATGGAAAACCCGTGTGATACCGACTATTTTGCTCAACCAGTGCAAATACGGAGACATTTCAAGGCCGACATTCCCAAAAATGACGCAGCATTCTCTCAATTTTTAAAGATGCGACTCTTTGACCACTGCTGATACACATGTGTACCACCTCTTAGTTAAAGGCACTACCACAGTTCTGAGAACTAGCGAGACAGGAGCGTCCGCTTGAGGGCGGAATTATGCACACATAGGAACTTTGTTATACTTACTCTGAGAACAAATCATCACAAGTAAAAGAGAGCTACCCTGGATACGTTATTAAAACTAGTCGCACCGTGCCACTGGTTAGTGTGCGTACCTCCCAGAATAAAACGTTCAAGTTTTGCCCACGCCTAGTAATAAATTGTGCACTTGTAAACGTCAAGTGAATTGCCAGTTCATATTTCGGAAGTATTCATTCGAACAAAGCGGTATGGTGACGAGAGGGGCCGGTACCGCTGCACGGCCCCTGGATCAGATCCTATTTCAAATCCAACGTGTTTGAGCCAAATTTCTTTGAACGATTACTTGTAGCTAGTATCGATAGTTATAGCGAAACACATCGTAGCATGATTCTAACAAAATCGTAGTCTGAGGGTCAAAGCAACACCCCCAGCAGAAGTGAACTCGAAATCATTCATTGGGTGGGAGAGAATAGCCCACCTCTAACAGATGTGACGTTGTCGCCTCTCGAAAGTGCACGACAACGGCGCTAGGGTCTTGCGAAGCTTGCTTTTGGCCACTAGTCTTGGCCTTTGGACGAACTACGTTGGCTGGGTATCCTTGCGCAACTACGTGGTCCTTGCGCGATTGCGTGGTTCTGGCGCGATTGCAAGTGAACTGCGCCGCGTTCGAAGAACTGCTGCCTGTATTTTGATTGCTTTTACTTGCCTAATCCGTTTGATTACCGCATTTCTTAGTTTGTATGGGTGCCTATATCTTTGTTTGCATTAGTGCATGCCGATTGCAGTTGTATTTCTTGATGGCGCGAGACAGCTAGTTCGAACAACTGGTCAGACACCCCCGTCCCCTATTTTTAGGGGTCCCATGTTCAAGGGCATTCTCTTTGTTTCTTCTGTCATTTGCAATCAACTCGGCATCCACAGTTTTATTATCGAACGCTTTTTACCCCACCAATTCGATCTGGGGACGTTGCTTTAAAAAAGGCGCAACTGAAGTCTCTGATTTATCTGTTACTCAATGATGGTGACCTGATGAGGCTAGGCTCTTGTTAGATCCATTGAGGTAATGTATACATTCCCTCTCCCGCCCCATCACCTCCTCCCCCCCCCACCTCACCCTCCCCTTACAGTAAGGCTAGATTCACTGGCTAACTGCAGATTCAGCAACATAATTGTAACATGGAGGTTAATGCCTTGCTTATGGGCAGATCAGAATATAAACGAAAGTAAAAAAAGGATCGAATGAAAAATTAGCAACCAAAATGTTATAAAGGATAACCAACAGAAAATCACAAAAATGGTATTCATGAGGTATGCGTATCTATAATCACTATTTATGCTATCAATGAGGCAGTGAACAATGGGTAAATTTCTCAATAAAATGCTTGGAATAGGCCAAACATTTCCAAAGTTGATTAGAGTGCAATTCCTAGCCTTCACCTGCATCGAGTAGAACTCAAATGCATGGTGTACACCAGGACGACAGCAGGTGGTCATCATCGACCACTTTAACGAATGTGGTTGCGAAATGTTTACTCGAGATCTATGATGACATTTGAGTGCAACAAAACGGAATTTTATAGCACTGCGGTAACTCGACCAAACTCGTAGGCGAGGCAGTAAACTGGTTTTAAAGGCGATTTTGTAAACGAAAGCGGGTGGGGTTGCTCGCAAGAAGCGCATGTATTCAGGCAAACCTGACTATGAATCATCATGAAGTGGATTTTTGTTTCCCACAAATACCCCATGAGTCCTGCCATACGCAGATTGTATAGGCCGAAAAACCTATGAGGATAGCGTGTGCGCGCGGTCGCGATCTCATTTTTTTCCGAGTCTTTTCATTTCCCTCTTTATTTGTGGGCATTATGTTACGTGATTGGGTACGATGTCGTCTTCCTATTTGAACCATTTATCACGCAGTTTGTTGCCAAATGCACTAAAATGGCTAGAAGTTTTCTTTCCTTTTGGAATAAGTCATCCATTAAAGTTTCTCATTTTTGCTATCTCTTGGCAGATCTTAGCTATGCTTACATTCTAACGCTTGAGAAGTTTATCTTCAGGGTTATGCTTGCATACTTAACTGCCTCCGCCGACGTCGATGGTATAAAACCAGAGGATGGACTAGGAAAGTCTGTGGTACGAACCTGTCAGGATCGTGTGCAAGACCTCTTCTGGTACAAGAGTTTCATCTAGACGACGGTGCCGTTGCTGCGAATAGGACAAGACTCAGAAACTTGTCAGTAATAGGTCGATTTGCAATAAATACTCTATTGTACCCTTTATTCAGAACCGTGGCCAGTGATACGGGTGGTCACTGAAAGGGCGAGCAAGAGCACTAGCAAGGGATGAGTTCAAGAAGTCCTGCCTAAAACCACCATATAGCTCTTAAAATTTAGTCGAACAACCACACTGCGGGACGAGAATGTCCAAATTGAACTCACGTAAGAGTTCTCACAGGCTACAAGTTCTCTAGCGGCAATTCAACGTAAGAGCCTAAATATGTTTGGAACCTCCTTACCAGGGAGGGCCATCAGGCCGGTCCAGCCGTTTGTAATGAGCTCTATATCTTTACACTCGCCTCGAGACGAAGAGCTCAAAACCGCCTTCCCGATCTGCTACAAGATTGTTCTGAACGCAGTTATAAAGCAAGGAAGCGCAGCAGTAGCGCCCTGTCTCGCAGGCAAGAGGTTGTGTGAACTGTTAAAAGTCTCTTCATACTGAATGGTTACACACTTCGAGACT
>KZ345114.1:71612-86990 GCA_002352805.1 Teladorsagia circumcincta
TAGCACAAACCGCTCTTATCTATGGACCGCTCTTATCTATGGGATTTTAGGGTAGATACGTATTGATTAGTTCGCTTGAAGCCGCCTAATCCACTATTCTCCAGCGATTCCAATCGATACGTATCTAATCTGTTCAGCGCAATATCCTACTCTACTACTATCCTAATATCCGGACGCTTACTATCCCAATCTCCGGAGTCGTGAAATATAAACGCAGCCTTAGGCGAGTAGGCGGGTAAGCGAGTAGGCGAGTAGTCGATAAGAGAAGGATCACCTGTATCACCTGTCGTCCCGTTGATCATCGAATTGCTCGAGCGGGCGCCAGCAACGTCTCCATTCGTCCCTGTCGCGTACCAGAGTTGTCCAGTGGACCCTCCTCGCTTGAGGGACACGTAGCGTTTTATTCTTTCCGTTCAGAGCCTTCGTAAAGAAGTGTGACCATCGGGCCGGCGGTCGTCCAGGTGTTCGTTTGACGTCCCCAGGGATCGCTCTGGTCCAACGGTCATCACAAATTCGCATGACGTGTTCCGCCCACCTGATTCTTCGTTTTGGCAGCCTATCCGGGCCCTGAGATTCTAGCAGCCTCTCCCGAGCGGTACTACCCAACGCTGCCGTGTTGAGGGCTCCCTCAGGTTCAGGGGAATGAGGCCCATTTGTATTGCTGTTTTCGGCATATTGAAGGCACACGAGTAACTTGCCAGGCTCTGTCGTGTGGGCTAAGATTAGAGAAGGATACGTATTCATTTGTTGCTCCGCCCATTGAGAAAGCCCGATCACTCAATTGCTTAATCGCACGTACAATCGCCAACTATGAACGATCCATCACTACTCTAATCTTCCGAGTCGCGAGCTATGAACGTAACCGAAGAGAGTATATGAGCAATTCGTGATCTCCCTGGTGTTTCTACCCTCTTCTAAGCATAGTAGTGTCAACTACCGTAGCCCTGTTTCGAATGTCTCTATCGCCCCCTCTATCTCATTTATGAACATCAGTTTTATCGCACGTTCACGCTATAAGATGTGAAACAACAATCTCACCTCAAAATCAGTCTTTCCTGTCAATTTTCCTTTCAAAAAACACCATTGACGTTCTTTTGCGCATACCTTTTGCGGATTCTGTGAAAGCATATCAGCGCTGATGTTGAGACTTACAATCGAACCTCCGGTCCTCAAGAGATCCTTCAAATAGGAGGTGCTGCTTAGAATACTGCACATCAATGCTGCACGTGGTTCATACGGAGGCCTAGTAGTACCAGTGTATCTTATCACAATTGTCCTGTGTTTGGCCGCGTCGGCACTCCAGTATCTCAGTGAACCCGTGGAGACCATGACATGTAGCAGCAATGATATCGACCGCATGTTCGAGAAATCAGCCGAAAGTGAACCAAAAAATGTGTTGGCATGTAATGTTGTTGGCGATATACATAATGTAATGAATATGCGATGTATCTAGGAATGTTCATTGGTTTTTGCTTCTCACTCGTGCGGTCGCCACCAGAACAGCTAGCTGTAGGAGGCAGCAAAAAACCAGCAAACTGCTCGCTCTTCTGTAAACTTACTAGTGGACCACGCCGTAGCTCCAAAAAACAAGAAAATGGTGAGTCAACTTTGTAATCACACTGCCGAAATGTCGTTAGGGGGAAATTGAGCTGAAGAGCAACTATGGAACCTGAGGCTAAGCCTTAGGAAAGGGAAGGAGATTCTGGGGGAGGACGCGAGCAGCCTTTACTCTTCCTGGCGTTTCTCACCTATCCTAGGCTCACTCCTAGTGTCACGAAGCAGCGGTGCTGGAATGCCCTGTTTTGAATGTCCCTCTACCCTCTAGCAAAAGGTATGAATGCCCTAATCTGGGAGAAGTTCTCGATTTCGAATTAAGGCGAGTGCGCAATGTTCGCAATGACGTCTTGAAATGTTATGGCAGCGTTCATAGTTCGCAATCGTATAAGCGCTTACGCGATTGGGAGAAGAAGCAATTGGCAAGGAATCAGGAAGGAGTACAAATCGATTAGGGAGGGCGAGTAGGTAAGTAGGCGATTAGGCAACCGCTCAGCAAATCGATTGATAGGCATCAGCCTCACTCATCTAGCCGCCTAATCGCCATCGATACGTAAACATTTCTCATTTCTCTTTGAGCTCATGTTATGTTATGTTATCACCCGTATCACCTGTATCCGACTCGTTCCTGCGAACTACTCCATTTACGCAAGTCGACTTTAAACCATCCGTTCCGGTCCTGTGCATGCCGCCTCCATTGTTGGCCGCGCATTTTCACCATTACATTGGCCCACCTCATTTCAGGCGTTTCTAGTGATCGCATGTGATCCAGTAGAATCCAAAACATAAGCCGGGAGGTCAATCTGTTGTCTTTTAAACGTGCCACATGACCGGCCCAAACTTATTTACATTTATACATTTCCTAGACAAGATCAACAAAACCACATCGTCCTCGCAGCACTGTGTTTGTGATATGTTCGCGATGTGACACTTTGCAAATTCTGCCTTCCATTGACCTTTACATCACGGCAAAATTCTCTTCGTCCGCTTCAGTAGATGACCAGCACTCCGCGCCGTACAGCATCGCAGGTACCGCCGTCAAAAGAAACAAAGACGCCTTCAGTTTCATCGGGAGATTATCGTCTAGCAGAGATATTGTTGAAGCTGGACCAAGCTGCTTTTCTGCGTTTACTCTACTCCTCACTAGTGCCTTCAGTGAAGCTGAGCTGGTGCCCAATGTACTTAAAACTTTTCACTTCTGCGATAATTCGCCATCTATATTAATCATCGCTGTAGGACTAAACTGATTGTGCATCCGATTGGTTTTTGACAAATTCATTCCAAGACCAGTTTCTCTTGATTACTTCTGTAGCTGCACAATTGCTGTTGAAGCTCACGAGCATCATGTGTAAAAATAACGCAACCTTTGGGAAAATGCAGATCAGTCAGCCGTTCTCCATCGATCTCCATACCATCCGTCCAATCTAGAACGTTGTACAAGGCTTTCAAAGTTGGTGCCAACAAATTCGGCGAAATCGTGAAAATACCTTGTTCAACGCCGAATATGTTATGTTATGTAATCGCCTAATCGCCCAATTGCCTGATCACACATACGATCGCGAATCATGTCGCCTATGTTCAGGCAATTTCATTTTCCAAAAGAGCTTCGGCGCTATCGCAATACGCGGGGTTATGCTATAATTCATATCACGCCTGGGAGAGGGCAGGAACATCTTGAAGAATTGGAATGACGAAGACACCCGTAAGTGTCTTTCCTCGCCCAAGATTTAGTCCCGTTTCTAACAAGAGGACATGTTTTACGCAGTTTTGAATGCATTGCTACCATACCCCGTTTATTGCGATAGCGCCGTTTCTACTCTCCCAGGCTTGCTTGTTAGTCCTGGAGGCCGAAGGAAATGAGCTAGAACGAATGCAGAAAAAATCAAGAGATAGGCGTCAATAACAGTCGTTGGATACATACGTACCTACCGTAGTACAGAAACAAGCTATGCTCTTACGGAGATAGATAGATCCTACTGAAGGTAGGATTGAGACCATTATCATAAAAGATCAGCGTCAGCTAGGCTCAAAGTCGCTCATGTCCTTGAGAGGGGGACATCACATCAAGGCCGATGGTAGGTCTTAGCTCTAAGCCCTGGACAGGGGAGAAATGTCAAGGAGAACACGAACAACTTACATCATCCTCCAGAATCCCTGCATTGTCTAAGGCTTAGTGTCAAGCACAACATTTGGCTCACTAACTTCAATGCCCCCCGAGGACATGAGAGCTGTCTCAAATCGATGTGAAGCTTGAATTCATACAAAACGTTCCTTAAGGGCATACGAGGTATTATTTTGTTGATGTCACTCTTCGTCATAAACAACGCAAAGCTTCGTTACAATCACTACTGGTATGTTAACAGAGCATGTTTCCTTTGTTTTTTTTCCTTGATCGCGTGCCAATTCGAATTCCGATGCACTATAGCAGATGGTGGCCAGTAGTTGAGAAACTTTTTACACATCTGAAAGCCATTTTTGTTGATTTTCAGGTATGACAAACCCCAAACAGTGGAAAACCGTCAGACAATGGTGCACTTGTTCGAGTGGAAATGGCCAGATATAGCCTCGGAATGCGAAAATTTTCTACAGTATTATGGATATGGAGCAGTTCAGGTAGAAAGAAGATGGCTTCATAATAAGTCTTCAATGTCAAACAATTCCAGGCACGCATGGCCTGGGAGGGGGAACAAAAAAGGGCGCTTAAATCGCTGGTCGGTGATAACACAGCTCAGACCCAGAAGAGCGGAGAAACGCCAGGATGAATGGAAACTGCTCACATCTTCCCCCAGAATCGCCCTCCTGAGGCTCAGTTCCGAGTACTGCAAGAGGCTCACTCACAAGAATGTCCCCCTGCCCCAACGACATGAGCTCTAAATAGGGATGTACCAGAAAAGAGGTACTAAAACGATTTGCAGTGAAATCTGTTTCTCCAGAAGACGAGTACCAACGAACGACCAATGAATGATAGAAGTCTTCGGCATGAACTATCCCTATATCCGTGTGGAACCATTTTTCAGTAAATCCTACGGTATATTAAAGCTACATTTGAAGGTAGCGTTCGAAGCAAAGCCCATGGAAACGAATGGGAAACTACAAATAGTGGAATCGTAAGAGACCTATCAGTGAGGCTATAAATACCGGTTCAGGGTAGTGTTGCCTCCTGAACGGCGTGATAAGGCGCTAGAAAAGAGCTTTTCAATTTCCGGAACTCTTGCCCACCCACATTCGTGGGAGGGGTGGCAACAGGTCGCGATTCACATCTGAAAGTTGTCATTCTAAATCGTTGTTCTTACCACCGTTCCGTTGATTCGAGCCGCCTCGCCTTGAGCAGTTTGAACGCTTCAGAGGACCCCCCCCATTGTTTATTTTGGCCTTCAGTTCTTCTCATACTGATGACTCCATTTAAGTAATGCACGGAGAACAGTGACTTAATAACCACCTACAAGAGCAACCAAAGATTCAGCGACACAGAATCAGAGATGTTGTTCGGTCGTTTATAGACTGGAGTTGTGTTACTCAGTTGCCCTTGTACCGTCTCTGAGAATCGCGACGCGGGATGGTGAGACTGGTAGTAAGGTAGCTGTTGTGGCCTCGCAACAACTTCGTACTAATAATGGATGGTTTAGAAAAAGCCTGTGGACATCAAACATCAGGTTGGATAATTGTGTCTATTGAACTCCAGATCTCCTCTTGTATCTCTGCTCACTTCTGTGCATACTTGCAGTTCGGTAGCTGAGCTCTAGTGTATTACACTCTGCAGCTGGACTCAGTCCGGTCTTCACACCTCGAATCTCAGAAGGAGCACAGGGAAGCTTTGCATCTCAAGGCAGTGGTTCTAAAGAGAAAGTTATAATTCGTAAGCAGTAAAATAGCTTGTATAAGCGCTGGGAATGAACACGAAAATGGTCCTATAGCCGAAGAAACTGAATAAAGTGGGGAAGATAATCTCCCAGCATCAGACACTCATGACTTTTCATTTTTCATAACACTTTTCTGTTTTTCCACTCGTGACGCCAACGGTTGGACCGTCTACATTCTCCTCCTGGAGTCTTCAATGAACCCTTGTGGTACTTTTCAAATTATTCATAAAGCGGATATATTTTCATTTACAGATTTCTCCGCCCAACGACCACTTAGTTTTCGTTTTGAACGACGATGTCCCTTTCTATGTAAGGTGAGTGAAAAAATTATGACGTTCTGTCCATACAGTGCACTCCATTTGACGTCCTAACGATGATGACCTTTGATTGAGCTAACTTGCAGCTTCTTGCAGAAATTTTTTCTTAGCTCAATCAGGTTTACGAGTCGCAGGGGTGAGCATTCAAAGGCTCATTTTGCGATTAAAGGCAAAGTTCGGGCTCAGACCAACCTAATAAGCCTTAAGGGTGTTTAGGGTGCGTGGGACACATCTGCAGAAGAAGAGCCACGTCCCTGCATCAAAACGCTTCACTCAGGCGCTAGCCGCCAGGGATTTAGGCTCGCTCCTCGAGTTGAGGCTCGCCCCGCCTACCGCTCGATATCTTGTGTGCGTCGTAATGTTGATCTGCTATGCTGTCTCTACATGGGATTCTCTACCGCACTCCGCGCTAACATGATCTCTCATCCCTCAGCTGTTCGCCTAAAATTCCCCGCAGCGTAGAGCGAAAAGCACGTATTTCCTTGTATTTCACGATTTTTTCTCCTTTTTTCTTCTCTGACGATCCACCTCCCACCACTACCACCACATTAGAATGGAATCACCTCACAATTTGATCCTGAATTCTGCCTTCAAAGGCAAAATTCAGGATCAAACTGGTGAGGTGTTACACTCAAATGTGAAAGTAGGGGTGGGAGGTGGACCGCAGGAGGAGAAAAAAGGAGAAAAAGTCGTAAAATAGGCTGAAAATACGAGCCTTCTGCTCTACGCTGCGGGAAAGTTAAAAAGATCAGCTGAGGGATGAGAGATCATGTGAGTACGGAGAGCGGTAGAGAATGCCGAGTGGAGAGAGCATAGCAGATCAACATTTCTAAGTAGACAAGATATCGAGCCGTGGAGCCGTGTCTCAACTGGAGGAGCGTGCCTAAATCTTTTGCGGCTAGCGTTTTAGTGACGCGATTTGATGAAGGGACGTGGCGCGATTCTGCACTTGTGTCCCACGCACTTCTAGCCACTCTAAAGGCTTATTGGGTTGGTCTGAGCCCGAATTTTGCCTTTAAGCATCAAGAAAATGGAGTTCGATTTCAAATCATTGGGAGACCGGCAGACTAATGAAGGAGGACGCATGGCCAAACTCGTGAATAGGGTACTCTCTGGAATCGATTTAGGACAATGTGTGAGGCCAAGTGAGTAGAGTATGACGAGACGAGGACTGACCTGGAAGCAGGGGCCACGTAGCATCAGAATCGTCCGGAGACCTGCGTTCGTGGACGCGGCTGCGACGTCGTCGAGATGAGCGACGATGATCATTCGATTTGAATTCCAAAGGAACGCCAAAGCGACTCCTCCCATGACATTTCAGTCAGTGCCATGGCGAGTGTAGAGGGAAGTCCGAAAGGGTAAGGTTGCTAAGCGAGCTCTACTAGGAGTGTAAAAACATGCCGTTGCTTCAGTAATGCAGACTTCCAAAGTTGATGGGCCAGGGCCAGAAGGGTTGATGTGGACTGCAGCAAATCTGGCGCTCCAATCGACAAGTCAATTGCTGCCGCGCCCATCAAAAAAAGTGCCGCATTAGGGCGATGTCAGACTTCGCGAATCGAACGTTGCACCAGCAAATCGAACTTTGCACCAGCGAATCGAACTATGTACCAGCGACTCAATAGTGGCTGGACCCAACATAAAGGAGCCGCGCCAATTTCAAACTGTGTTTACTGTCCAGTGACGCTGTTTGAAATTGGCGCGGCTCCTTTGAATGTTGGGTCGCGCCACTATTGAGTCGCTGGTACATAGTTCGACTCGCTGGTGCAAAGTTCGATTTGCTGGTGCAACGTTCGATTCGCAAAGTCTGACATCGCCCTTACGGCGCCCACAAGTAAGCGCGCGCGACGGCGCCACTACCGGGCGATTCTGATGCACGCTCTCCGGAAGCAAGAGAGAGGGTAGGGACGTGGCAGACACCGGTGGAGTGGCTACCAGTGGAGGCTCGAGTCACGTACGAACTCCCAGTCACACACACAGGCAGACACACTGAGCCGATTATGAACATGAAGTAGGATCTTACTGAAAGAAATTCTGACGTTATGTAATTCAAACTATAGGTACCAACCGGTGAGCTATAAACTAATTTCACGGAGTGGAGATGAGGCTCAATTCAAGGACATGGTGGAGCGATGTAACAATGTGGGCGTAAGGTATGGTTTTTACTGTGACTGAAACAACTTCCCCGCTTAAAAATTCAAATTATGTCAGATTCCGTGTTAGACCACAGTACCACTTCATTGGGAAATGCCGATATGAGTTTCGAGCGCAGAAAGGGTTTCAAAGGCATATTTCAATCAGCATAATGTCGCCGCGGGGTGAAAAATGAATTGAAGGTGCTCAGTGACCGTGAGGCTGACAATGGAAGCAAAAAAGCTCTGTTTTTGAAGATTGATTTCAGGAATAATACGAGGGTAAACACACTGATTACGATGGTTGGAAGGTGAGAGGTTTGACGAAGTCATGAAGCGTCATTGGTGAAGGGGCGTTTGAAGACGGTCAACTATCTTCATCCCCCCCCCCCTCCCACCCCCTCCCACCGGGCTCTAATCCCCAATTTCACACATTTCACCTTTCGCTGCCCCGCCCTTTGAGAAGTGAGCAGGATTTTCCACAAGAAATGTAAATGGAGGTAGGTTTGGCTGGTAAGTTGCCCGTGCAGGTATGCACTTTGACCATAGAATACGACCACCACACCTGCTTAGCGCGAAAACGCCTAGCACTGGCGTCTGCGCCGTCGCCAAATCCTGAGACCATAGAAATTGCTGAAAACTTGTCTTTTGGAGAGTTTGATTGAAGAAGTACGAATATCGCATCCGTTTCTCGCTCGCTGCTTGCCCAAGAGGTGTCAACCGATTGCGGTAGCACCGGCGTTTGTGATGCAGCCGTCAGGTGTTTTTGCGCCAAAAATATGCAATGTTTTTATTCTGGGGGTAGAACTATCCCTCTGAGCGACTTCCTAGCCTCCACTTTTGAGTTTCGGAAAAACTCGTTCTTTTGGAATAGTTAGGGAGCAAAGGGTTAAACGTGCCGAAACCAGCAACGGTGCCTGGAAGTGTATTTAGAGAGTGGGCAAAAGTTACGGTAACAACATAAATTTGTCATAAGAGCAGTACGGCCGAAAAGCCCCACTCTGTTGCGTAGGTAGGTGCTGTGAAGTAGGTCCAAGGCTTTCAAGAGCGGCTACTTATCTATGCAATGCTCCTTCTATGCTTGTAGCAATGCTTGTCTTCGACACGCTCAATACAAAGCATCCACTGGAATTGATTTGGGAGAGCTATGTTGCGAATTCCTCAATACGATGAATTCCACGATATTCTGTTGACACCAATTTATGAACATAGGTTATGGGTGGGCGCCCAATTTTGCTCGATGGCCGGCGTTTTCTATCGAGGGTCCTTTATCTCTGAAGCATCAACTAACAGAGGGAGTTCAAGACGATTTTCGCTATAGTTTCAATATCTCGAGCAGCAGTGGTCAGAGGTGTATTTGAATCGTGATTCTAGCTCTTATGCTTTCTGCAAAAGCCACCGCTGAATGGCTGGTTGGCTCCCTATACATAGTTCTATATCTTGAGCAGCAGAGGCCAGAGGTGTATTTGAATCGTGATCCTTGCGCTTAAATTTCTGCGAGAACCATTACTGAATGATTGGTTGGCTCCACACCAGCATTAGTTCAGTTGCTCTTCTTATTCGAGGTAGCAGAATATCTTCTCGTCAGGGGAAACGATCCATAAAGGAGACTTATCACGGAATCGAGACAGCGTATTTCAGCATCAATGCCTTCCATTCAATTTCTCTGCATTTCATCGAGCAAACTGACTTCCAGGGCTTCTTTGCGCGTCTTCGAGATATTACTCAAAAATTCGAGAAGCAATCCTTCCGAAATCAGGCTTATTACTGTGTACTGGTTATGAGCCTTTTGAGCTCTGTAATGGTGGTCGACGGAGCGAGTTGTGACTATTCCTCGAGAAGTTGAAAGATCGTCCATCCCGGAGTTGATATATTGGGTTACTCGGGAAGTCACTCGGTTTCAACAAAGCTTTGCCCGAAAAAAGTATTGCAATCACCACAACTTTGCCTAAGAGAAATGAGTTTAACTGATCCGCGTGAGGGATATGCTGGAGTTCTGTGAACTGATTGTGAGAACTCTGCGAAGATTGTCTCACCACCATGTTGAGTTCCGATGCTCGATTCTTCTTGATGGACCTTCTAGATGGATGAAAACGTAATGGTTGGTAGGCAGTAGGTTTGGTGTGCAAAATGTTTGCAGCACAATTTCATAACTCGGCTAGTTCAACTAAGAAGTCCGAAATGGGGTTGTGCAACAGTGAAGAGAAGAACCGGCGGCACCCACTTTTCGACTTATTTGGGCTTTTTACCCTCACCGCTATGTTTGGAGTTCTTATGTCGGTTACGCCCAATTCGAAGTGTTGTATGTGTACACATTCTGCACAGACCACCTTTTAGGCGCCAATTTCTAGGTTTGATCTGATGTTTTTACGATTCGACCAGGATATTTGACCAGGCCAACTACTATATAAACCTGACAGTTTCTTAAGATTCTCATTGTATTCGGTTCGTCTTCTGGAATAAATCTTCTATATTCGACTCCACTTCACAAAGGCAACCTGTTCAACAGTTTTTTACAGATCTGGTTTGGTCAAAACACTAAGCTGATCTTTATCAGTCTCCGATATCACTGGTCTCCTGCAGAGCTCTCATCATCGCAAGAAAGACATGAATTATGACTGCGTATTCTTTATGGACTCTGGACCAGATGCTTTGTTGATGTCGCAACTTGCTATACATTTCCGAGCAAGTTGAGGTGAAACAAGAACTGTGCAAAATAGGCTGTTGATTGTGTTGTATTCAAGCCTTCAGAAGAAGTGAAAGGTGTTTCAGTGTTGAAAACAGTAGATTTGGATAGCTTTCAAACGATACACAGAGTGTTAGCAGTTTCTCGAGTGTGACTCGGAAATAAAGCGTTTAAAGGTGAGCTACAAAAACTGCGGAAACTTTCCTGGCAACCCAATATATCATGGGAGAAGATCAAAGATGGAACACTGACTTATCAAAATATGTAATTACATACATGGAACACACATCAAAAACTTCAGGTGTTTAAATTTAAAAATTGGCAGCGGCAACATCTTGTTACCGTATTCTTGTCCACCCTGTATTTGACTGAGACCACCTCTCGAAGTCTCCTTACCAATAATGCCCAATGGATATAGCAAAACCGCTCCAGCAATCGTGTTCATCGCGTTTGACCCCTACAATGCTTAGAATCAACACGAATTATTGATCTCGATGAAATTTCTTCTTTTAATGTGACTTCGAGAAATATTATCACAATTTTGGCATACCTCATGCTCGTCCAGCCATGGTCTACTGAGTGTTCAATTTCAGAATAATAGTGGATGTCGTCCTTAATCACATGGTTGGCGTGAACCAAAAATCGGGCGAAGATGGAAGAAGTTCCAGTGCTAACAGTTTCTTTGACAGTCACGAAGATGTGGAAAGCTTCCCTGACGTTGGACTTTATTGCCCAAGTATTCGAAATCATCAAATACCTGCCATTATTCAGGTCCCTTATTCGAAGAATGACTCCAATGATTACCGCTGCAGGAAGGGGATTGAGGGCAACGACTATGGCAATAGAAATATTGTAAGTGCAGTTCCATTATAGACATTGTACACAATGACTGGGTGAGGGGGGGGGGGCGAGAAGAGGAGGGATGATGAGTCGCATTTCTGTACGAGACCGCTGCCCCAGCGCGCTGGGGTTGCGGAATAGTAGGAAGACAAGCGGATTGCCTGTAGGTGCGGACCGACGCACCATTTGCAGCCGAGTGTACTCTCGACGATCTAGCATGGCCCTCCTCGCTGCGTTCTCGACGCGATATCGGCGCGGTACGCCTTCCTCTCGCTGTCTGACCCTCTAGCCGTTTAGCAGAGAGAGAGAGGGATGTAAGCGTCGAAGAGGGCAGTGTCGATGAGAGATGCATCGATGCGGAAACAGCGGACAAAGACGGGGGTCCTACCCTCAGGCTCTGAGGCGTTTCTCATAATACTTTCTTCATCCCTGTCCACTCACCAGCTCTACCCTTATTCGAAAGAGCTGCGTTTTCATAATAAAATCCGCTTTGTAGAAAACGATCAAATATTTGAATTTAGAAAAGATAATTTGATATTCACTTACTAAAATTTATTGACTACTTAAAAATTTGTTGAAATTGCAGGTTAGAAACTGTCGCCTCACTTCGCTGCTCGATCTGGACCAGGGTCGCCCTCATGTCAGGAAAGTGATGGCTGATTATCTTAATAGGCTAATTGCTCACGGTGTGGCTGGTTTTCGGTGCGTGCCCTGCACCCTGCTTCAATTTCTCTCCGCTATACATTGTATAACAACACATTTGAAGAATTGAGCATTCGCCCTTGATCCTTTTTGAAATGCGGTTTGGTCTATACAAAGTTGCGGGGGCCAGCCGATGTACAAGGCAGTGTTTTTATCCTCCCAGACAAGTCTGACTAATTAACCGACCCCATAGAGATGGAAGCTTTTTTAGCATGGACGACGCACGATCCAGGATTTGTTCCCCGGACCGCGCGCGTGGCCAGCAGCGCCACTTGCCACTACACCTTCCGTACTACCGACACATTTACAGTTGTATAATATTAACATTGCAACGGTATTAGTGCTCAGTCTCTGTATTAGGTGGAGGTCGATTTTTGGACAGTTGGTCAGCGTCCGCTGCGGGCGGTTCTGAAAAGGGAGACACATGTGCAACAGGGACGAGAAGGGGGGATTGAAGCCCTTAGGATTCTTTGAACAGCGTTCTACTGATCTACTGATCACGGGTGGTATACCGGGGAGAGGCGGCGCGTATCCTAGCGCGATCCAGAGGTCACATCTTGGAACTCTCTCTAGGTCCACAGAGCGTCCGTTCTCGGGTTGAAAAGTAGGTACTGGACTTGAATGGCTGGGTAAAAGCACTAACAACAACGTCGTGTAGTCCTCAGAGCAAGCTATATCGGATATAGTAAAGGCTACCACGACTCCGACTAGAAGTAGAATGCACCCTAAAAATGATCGACTGAAAGCTACAAGCTTCATAGTTTCAGTTTCTATTTCCTATTATACCCTTTTTAGCGTCGATGCAGCAAAACACATGTGGCCAGGGGATCTGAAGGCAATCCTCGATGCAACAAACAATCTACGAGAGGATGTAAGGAACTTTTTGATATTTCTCACCTAGTATCCCTTGTTCATCGAGTTTTTGAGGGACCCAATGCCTTGTGTTCGCTCGAGATCATCTGACTCAAAGATTGCAACTTTTGAAAAGTTCTAACCGAGCACGTTGCTGCTCTTTCTCGCTTCCTTGGAAAGGACGGATATCCAGAGGAAGGGTAGTATGGAACATCAGTGCACACAAAACGGTAAGGAGCCCGTCACTGGTGTGCAAAACCCATGTCGGTCTTCTTTCCTGGTGCCCTTCCCATGTTCCCTACGGTGCTGCACCATATCGGAATTCGTTTACTGCTGTGCACAAGCCACTAAATATTCCGTCCAGCAGCCCGACAAAAAATTGTACGTTTGCAAGAACATCAAATGTGTGACTGACCAAAAAAATTCACCTTGAAGCCGGGGAAGGGAATTGAATGCCTTCAAAGTGGGCGTGGTGACTAATCCGTCGCAGTCCCCTCTTGCCAGCTATGGAGAGCGCATGAATGACTGTGTAAGCAGTTGCGATTGCTTTGGGACCATAGGGACAATTAGAACTCACGTTCGTGAATGCCTGCAGCCAATCGCTCGATCTCCTCGGCTGACTAGGGGGGGGGGGCGGGGTGCGACCTTACGGTCCTACATTGAAAGAGTTCAAATCCCTTTTACGGATTCTCAAGGTGAGTTTTTTGTTCAGTCATCCTTCTTATGTCCTTGACAGCGCGCATCGCTCCACACCATTAGTGTCTAAGGTAAGAACCCTACTGGAACTGTTGCCCTGAATGCAGTGAGAGCGCAGTCAGAATCTCCGTAAGAAAAACGCAACCTTGTAAAGCCAGGAAAGAGTTGTTGAGTTCAGCTCTCGATTCTTTTTTTTTCAGATTTTTGGCCCCAATGAACGCCCATTTGTTGTGTACGAAGTCATCGACAGAGGCGGTGAAGATGTTCAATACTCTCAGTATACTGACATTGGCAGGTATTAGACGGTTTCAGATCATCGTTCGAAACAGTTGGTCACACATCAGCCCTTTATTCACCCATCATACAGGTGGGTAGTGAGGTGGGAGGAGACGGGGGAGGGGTAAGGGTGTGTCGACTTCTCATATGCTTTGACATCTGATTTTCCAGAAATGTGCTAGGCCCAGCCAGGTTTCCGCACCAGTAGTGTACCTATAGAAGCGTACCTATGAAAGTTTCCCATTTAATCTGAGGAATTAGAATCAGGCTGTGGACCTAATATGTACATTTCCTGTTTATCTACCTCATAACCAATTTTCTACTCTACAACTCAGTACTTGTACTGAAGACTCTTGGTATATCGATGCACAAGACATTCAAATAGTTATCCAGGGAAGGGTCGAAGTTAGGCACTCAGAGATTGGATTTAAGAAACAGAAAACAAATCATGAATACGTCAAGAAGGATGACCACATTGTGAAGCTGAACGCACAAAATGTGCCCTGATTGTCAGGACGTTTTCAGATTCACGAACTTCAATTACGGCCCGACAGTTTCAGCGGCTGCTTCAGGCAGCAAAAACTGGAGGTTAGCTTTTTTGTTGATACTGTCACGCTGCTTCCTGATGAACCATTGTAGAGCTTATGATCAGTCAGGTCTCAATGAGTAAACGTCATTAGGTGAGATCGAAAGGTTTTGAATTGGGGTAGGCAACACATTTCCTGACTTTTTTTAGTAAGGCAAAGATATAATAGCTAACTTTCTGACCGGGAATGGCTAACTACATATACAGGCGGGGAGGGGCAATAAAAAAGACATTCTGTCTCCGTACTCAAATGGATTTAATCGCACTTTGCTCAATTCGAAGCGAGTGCGCCCAATTTAGAATTGAGGAGCACATTTCATTTCGTAAGAAGCTCTTCATATTGGCCATCTACGTGAACGGTATCAGAAAATTTTGCCCCAGAAACATGGTGCACTGGTCGAGCTCAATGGGGCCCTCGACGGATCGTCTACCACTTCGACGAATTCCGAAGGGCGAGCTCCGAAAGGTTTTGCATAGTTAGAGGTAATATCTTTGGAAGGCTATCCTACATTGAACTGATTCAAAAAATAATGCAAGAGCTCCAGGCTGAAGCAGTTACGGTAGGTCACCTTGAGCTCGACGACATGACAGATGACGTCATATTCTGAAGACCGTGAGCCTAGCGAAGGAGTGCCTCCGTCTACTTATAGGGGAAGATTTAGGGAATGTTTTGATGAAGAAATGCCGCCAAAGACGGTAACCTCTGTGAAGAAATTGGGGCCCGAAGTGCGACACAGGCCAAATGTCTTTTTTCGCCCCCCCCCCTCACTTTGTTATGCCACCCGCTGACTTGGCGTGTCGGAGAAGGAGGGGGGGGAACCAATGACCATCAGAACTGAGCTTAAACTCACTGCTGAGGAGGATTCTGACGCGATATTAT
>KZ345114.1:102084-116874 GCA_002352805.1 Teladorsagia circumcincta
CGAATCGGACTGTACAATGTGGCCCGAAAGTAGAGGTTTCAATTTTTTACTGATATCTTCGAATCTGGGCGGGTGGTGTAGTGGCAAGCGGCGCGCTTAATACGCGAGCGGTCCGGGGATCAAATCCCGGGTCGTGAGTCGCCCCAATCAAGCAAGCCTTCCATCCTTCCGGGGTCGATTAATTGATACCAGACTTGCCTGGGAGGATAAAAACACTAACTTGTACATCGGCTGGCCCCGCAAGTCATTGTAAAGGCCATATCGCGTTCAAACGCCACAGCGAATGTTCAAATGGAAGAACGCGTGCCGCATCCCAAAACGGGATTGATCAATGGCAAATGCTTTATCCTTATCTTTGATTCTATTTAGCTTCTTTCCAAATATCTGTTAGGAGTGCTCCAGGGGATTTTTGTTGATATTTTGTGATGAATTAGAAGAAAAAAAAAGTGGTTTCTCCATAACTGGAACGGATTGGGCGGCCTAGCCTTTTTGAGTGGAATCCTGTTCAAAGATTGAAACGATGCGCTGCTAATCTCCCTTATGTCGATGTCAGACTTTGCGAATCGAGCGATTCGCTAGGATCAGCAGTCGCTTCGCGAACAACGAATTGCTCGACTGGCTCGACCGTAGCGCAATCATGGACGCTAGCTAATTGCCAATAGCGAACCCCTTGATTCGCAATGTCTGACATTGACTTCAAAAAGTATACAGAACCGGCTGCAACATATACCCTCTGCTTCTAAGACCAGGTGTGCGTTGAGTGCACACTATACAATGCAAGTGACGGCAGCCTCCAAGTAAATCAGGTAGCTAGAAGTTCACAGGGGTAGCTGATGGTTGGTAAATGATAGTAACTAGGGACAAGTGATAGAATATAACTGTGACCGATTAATCATTTTATCGACTGGGAATTTGTATTTTGTGGGCCATCGTCACGTGCGTTGTGAGGTCTGCACTCAACGAACCCCGGCTTCGGAAACAGGCAGTACATCCATATTTCACAGCTGTTTTACGATAAAGTAGTATTGTATGAGCTAAGAGCTATAACAAACACAGGGTCTATTCCAGTCAGGGGGCATCGTGGTGCAGTTTCTTCAGAAAGCTATGGCAACTGCGAGCCAGGGGGAACGTAGGCAGCTTAGGGGGGAGGGTGGGGGGTGAGGGCAGTTACTTGACATGCGTGTCAAATTGAAATTTGCGATTTTACCCAATAACGCCGAGAAACTGCATAATGATGCCCCCCCCCCTAACTGGAATAGACCCCAACCATATATTCTCTGATGCAGTATTCATATCTCAGGTACCTTTAACGGCATGCCACCTGAGGGTACTCCAATGGTGTACACAGTAAACGATGATCCTGCTGCTCTCGAGTATCAACCTTATAACAATTACGGTGTCGGGTATTGGATGGTGCAGTTACTCATGGATTGCACGCAAACTCAAGACGGCTGGTTTGAATTTAAGGTGAGAGGTAGAAGATACAGAAAGTTTCGGTTACATGAATGTTGTAATATTCTATTGCTATAATAATATAGTAACATATATTTCAGGGTTTTTTCGCGCCATCATCCGTTTGGGAGCCAGATATACAACAAAAGAGGTGTACCGGTGAAATTGGGGGAGAGGCGCCGTTTCGTTCGAGAAATCATATTGCAAGATGCGGTGCTGTCAACGTTTTCATTTGGGGACAAGGAGATTGTATTATAAATTCAGTTTAAGTATTGAATTATCATCGAATAAAGTTCATTACATTTTATTGTCGTCAGTTTTGTCACCAGTAATCGTCGAAAGTTCCCTTTCTGCTTCCCTTCCCTTCTATGCCAATGCTTTACGCCTTCCACTGTTACCACTTTACTTGTGAGGTCAGCACCTCGTGGAAGGAATGTATATGACGAAAAGTTTGTTTTACAGAGAGTATAGTTCCTAACCATGACATCACGCTACTGCTCAACTAAGGCCGTAGTTAAACAGTCCCAGCAGGGTCGAAGTGGGCCTGGTGGCCAAGGGTCGCTCTCGTTCTTGCCATCTGTGGAGATTTGCTCACGATCACGATTTGCTTCATAAATCGACTTTAAATAACCCCTGTTTTTCCAAAACGATCACAAATGCCTCCGCAGCCAGCCAATCATGCGATCTTCACGGTAGACAAGAGAGGTTAACACCATTGGCCGCCACGTCCAATTTGACGCTGCTAGTATTGTTGCTCTAAGTTCGTTTTTATTGTTTTCCCCTTCAAGGAAATAACCTTGTCCAGAAATCGAATTCAACGAAGTTGATTCAAAAAGGAACAATGGGTGACAAAATGAACGGCATCACATGAAGAACATGGTATCCTGATTTTCATTCTATTTCAGAATGAAAAGGTAGCATAAGGACTCGTTAAATACATTCGATGTAAGCTGTTCCCCACGGTAATTATTATGGCGAGCGGCCACATAATGAATCAGTCGTCCTAGGCACTTTGTAATTGGAAAATAGAATTTTTTTCGAATTTTGAGTGGGCAATCTTATAGAACCCGCCGAGTTGAGCCTGTGTTACGGTTTTTCGCGATTAAAATGAAAGTGATCAAGTTGTGTTCAGTGAGATGCTCTTGAAGCTCTTGACCTTCCGCGTATTAGTGAGTTTTCGGCATCAATGCCATGATCAGACCAACCGTAAATTATAATAATTGCAAAACAGCAACTAAAGGCAAAGGACATGACACATCGGCGCATATCCGAAAAGGGGAATGAAGAGGGGCGACCTATCGGGAAGCCTTGAAAATAAAAGTGGGCGTCAATCTTGTGGGAGAAGAGCTACTGATCACGCCAGAAGCCTCAGAAACTCACGTATCTCTGTTTTCTTTTTCATTTCTGGCTTGAGGCGAAACATCTCTCCATGATTCTCCTCTATAGTGGCTGTATCATCATATTTTCTGTGAAGAATGCTCACGTCAGAGTACGGAGCGTCCTCGCTCGGATGCCTTACCATTAGTGTACGGTGCCTAAAGATGCTGC
Source organism: Teladorsagia circumcincta (assembly GCA_002352805.1). NCBI lineage: Eukaryota > Metazoa > Nematoda > Chromadorea > Rhabditida > Trichostrongylidae > Teladorsagia > Teladorsagia circumcincta. The sequence continues at coordinate 105,085 of KZ345114.1, forward strand.
GTGGTAGCGGCGGGCAGGGTCAACTCTACGTTACACAAAGAACAACGAGGGGGTGGTATTTGGCCGAAGGAAAGGGGAGTGGGTCGTATACAGAGGGACCAGCGTTGGAATGGGTAGGATAACGGTCACCGTCCGTGCCGGTGGCGATCACTGCGCTAGCGTCGTTGGCCGGTGGGTGAAAGGCTGGGAGGAATGAAAGGCAAAAAAACAGTAGAAAAGCTAATTTGTGAGAAAACGTGATAAAAATATTTCGGTCGCAAAAATGCTGACACTTGGCGGAGTCAAATCTGGATAACAGGATATTCATAAATCACTGCAGTTCCCTCGCAAGAAAAAAAACGAATTTTTATATAGTCGATCATCATGTAAAGAAATAAAGATTAGCTGAAGCATCATAGGTCGATCGAATCATGGAGAAGACCAAATGATTACAATAGGCGAGATTACAAGAGCGTGGTGCAAAAGCATGGTCTGTCTTCGATGATCGAACATCCCTGAAATCCCAAGGAGAACAAATTGTAGAGCACTTTATGGGGAAGTGAAACAAGGGTATCACGTAACAGTGCTATGCAATTCAATCACGATACTGACAGTTTCTTCAGGGAAATAGAGGACTTTCAATGGGGGGTACGACTTCTGGCCACAGACATGTTCACGGCGCAAACCCGAGCAGGAGTTTTCTCACAGAAACACCTTCTCTGCCAGCCGTGAGCAGTCAAACTTCCTGAGGAGAATTTCGATGCTTTCAAATTGAATCTAAGCGGAACAAGCGTAGCGAACCTGCAGAATTGACTTCTAGAGACCCCTTTTGAGAAAATCGAGGCAAAAGAGAGAAGTTCGAAGAAATTCCATGCATTTTATAAAGTACTCTCCGAGTAGATTCCAACAGACCTTACCGCTTCTCATCACATCAACTTTGAAGAAAGTTATGGGCTTTTGAAGACTGCATAGTCTCTGTTCAGAAAAATGGCTTGAAAAAGATCAAGGTGGAAAAAACGGAACAACGGAACTATTTTTCTGAGAGAGTGATCACTGGAAAAAAGTAAGGTTCTTGTTTGAAAGCTCTAACCTTCTAGTTTCTTATTATCCCTAGACGTCTTCAAAAAGTCAATTGTGAAGAAAGTTATGAGCGTCTCAATGTCGAAAACTCGCGCCTTCTCAAAATCGGACCACAAACCCCCAAAAACGGAACAACGAGACTATTTTTTGAGAGAGTAATCTTTGGAAATATTAAGGTACACTTTTGAAAGCACTAATCTTCTAGTTTGAATTGCCTTAGACATCTGCAAAAAGTTAATTATTAAGAAAGTTATGAGTGTTTGAATGTAGAAAACTCGCGGGTGCACAAAAAAACGGAACATCGGGACATTTTTTTGAATATTGGACATCCGCCACATTTTAAATACTTTTTAGGAAGAAAAATATTTGATTGTTCAAAATTTCGGTGTCCGATTCCATGAAACCGCTTTCGAAGAAAAATGTAACCTTCTGAATGGAGGGGTTTCTACTGCAACGTAATTGCTATAGGGTTTAGTTTTTTAGATTATAAGAGAAAAAGAACTGAGAAATTGAAAAAAAACTTAGCAGGTCTCTAAAAGTAGATATCTCTCGATTTCTTCCTGTGAGCGAGAAAGAGCGCGCGGATTGACCACGGTCCACGACTTCGTCATGTCGGTGACTGCCCATACATCAATGACGAGCATCAAATTATGTGAAAGACAAAGTAGTTAATATGTCGTACCGATACCCTCTGAAAGGGAGAGGGTCGTAAAAATTTTGGAATTTGCGCAACGCAGGGTTGATCCAGGCGGCGGGACGAATCAACGCCCTCCTGCGCTCGTCCAAGCGTGCAGGGGTCTCGTAGTTCCTCTTACATACTTTACTCCACATCCTCTGAATTGGATTAGATAGACGGTGCCTTGGAGTTCGTTGATCCCAGATGTGCAGTATTTAGTGCACTGCTCATGACACCCATCCTCGAGTATTCGCAATAAATAATCAGATTATAGCAAAAAACAAAATAAAGATGCGAATCCACGTCTTTTGCGGTTTTTTCCTTTAAGGAAAGTCATAGGCACTGTTAGAATGTTTGCTAGGGCCTAGTTTGCACTTCAAATTTAATGGCAATCGCTTTTGCTTTGCACTGCCCGCCTCACTAAGTTCTCCATTTGCAACGACAGCACAATTTGGGGTGGTCAAGAAAAGGGACATTTGTCGGACGGCAGACAAACATAGAAACATACCCATGGATATATACATATACCCCATATCTCGAAGTCTGAATAAGCGCATCTGCGGGTTTGAAGAAGCGGTCGCCGCACTTGATAGAAGTTGCGCAGATAAGCTGCTTCCAGCATGCTTTGCTGATATCTAGCGGAGTCCAGCGAAATTATTGTTGAAAAAGAAGATTATAAGTGCAGGAACATAGGGCGGTTTACCGCAACTCTCTCGACGTATGGACTTGAACGCGCAATGTCACGAGTCATTTGTTTTTGTATGTGTGCTCGCCTCCCACCTTCGTTTTCTCTGCGCTCTCGCGCGAAGCGCGCGCAGGATCGCTGCAACGCTTCATCCATTTTTGGATGGTTGCCCGGGGAACCCTGGTCAGCTTCGTTGAACGAATACGCCCCTGACCGAAGACAAACGTGCTCTGGAAGCTTACAAGTGCGTCCTGGAGCCAATGTGGGTTACGGTATACCATCTTGTTATCCTGAAATTACAAGATGGTTTGATAAAATTTTTGCATTAGTAGGACGCTAAGTTCGTCTATCTGTGTGTCGCGATATTCATAAACACGTCAAATCAATGGTAGAACTTGTCTCCACCATATTGTATAGAGGGAGGGACGGGCACGCAGATGGTAGGTCATAAAAAGTGATAGCAACTAATAAGAGCTTGTTTTGGGAAGAGTCAATGCTAACCCAATGCCATTCGTTCGCGGACGTTCGCTTCAAAGTGAGCTGGGTAAAGAACCTGGCATCACCAAATATGTTCCCGTCCTATCCCTCATATCATATCCTAGAATCAGCCTATGACGACGCTGGTGGATGTGCTATATATTTCCGGTCAAAGTACACACAAACACACAAATACCAACACCCTCACAGCCGATTATATATAGTAGGATTCTTCCCGTTTTTTCCCACTGTCTACGTGTCACATCTCTGCTGTCATTTCCAGATGCCATGATCCTCAAGTCGTTCCTGACCCTTGCCTTCAAGCCACACTGACATCGTGCTAACCGAGAACAATGGGGACCTTGGTAATGACTTTAATTTCCTCTTCCATTCTGTATCCAGTGTGCGAATGGAGACACATTTGTAGATACTGAAAAAGGCGCATCGTCGATTGAGTTTACTTGTTATTAAAGACTGAATTTCCTTGTTTTTGAGCATTGCTACAAAGCTTCATGCTGATTAGAATGCTACGACATTACGCAACAAAACAAAATTCATCGTTATGTTGCCACGAATCTGCTTAATATTAATATTATTATGAATTTATAATGATGTTCCTTATATAGAATGGGACGGACGTTCTCCGGCTGTTCTCAGCGATGAGGATCGTGCTCTTTTTACTGTCTACGACGTTCTATACTACAAATGCATTGAGACATCATCAACATCAAAATTATTATATGTGAGTTGAAATGTCTTGGTAGGAGACATACGCAGAAAATTAGTCGTTTCAGCAGAGGAATAAGACTGTTTTCATGTCGCATTTGCCATCACTAGGGCTCCCTATTTAGGTATGACAAACCGCAAACGCTTGAAAATCGTCAAACAATGGTCCATCTTCTGGAATGGAAATGGCCAGATATAGCTGCTGAATGCGAGACTTTCCTTCAACACTACGGATATGGAGCAGTGCAGGTGATAAATCAGTAGTAATCAGGTTATAAGCATTACAAAATTTTATTAAATTATTATTGTTACTCAGGTATTTTCTAAGGTCTGTGTGAACATTGCTGTCGATCACAGTGCAGCCTTTAGACCCCTCTTTTCTGCGCATGTTTTACGCCTTCCCCTTTGCGCCACTGCTACTTCTGGTAGTAAAGTCTCATAAACGGCCAGTCCATAATTGGCCAGTCGGTCACTTTGACCTCGCCTTCGTCCGAACCCGAAAAGCCTTGGAAACGGTGGGAGACTCGATTCAATGTCGATTTTGCATCCTCATAGGTTATTACTTGCTTTCTACAATTCTTTCAATGTGAACCAGAAACGCATTGTGGCAAAGGTCGCGCTCATGAAAGGCTGCATTACATGGTTCAAGTCCATGGGTGACGCGAGTTTCGCTAGGAAAGTACTAAAGTTTACCGTCGAGACCAGGGCCATCTCGCTGTCTCGCCTTTCATTATTCTCCGTTAACGGCCGAAGTTCACCACATTTGACATTCAGTCCATGGCACTTTACTACCGTCCCTCATGTCAACACCTTGTGAAGAGATGCGTTTGCGCAAAGGGCGTTATCGAAATCCTTACATAAAGATCAGTCGTTAGAATCATCCGTGTCACCGGTAACGGTGCTGGCCAGAGACCCAGACAGAGCTCAGGTAGCGGTACGACGGTCGTGTGCAGTGGCAGCTCCTCAGCGCAAAAGATTCGTGACTTTCAAGCCCAACGCACGGGCGGAGACTTTTCCAACTGCGGTCACCGCCGATCGCATTGGTTGCAATTCTACATTCAGTGACGATGAACATGATTAAAGGCAAAAGTCAGGTTTCATGTGGGGGATCATGGCAATTGTAACTGTGTAGAAGTGAGGAATGGAAGGACAGTGGAGAAAAAACGAAAAGAAACCGCAGACAAGGCTGTAAACGAAATCTGCCTCCCCACTAGCAGTGAAGGAAGTTGGGTTGAAAGAAAGGCACGTCCAAATGAGTTAGTTTCCGAACATGCCAGCCGTTCTATCGGTTGATTCGGCACTCAACCCAGCTGATTTCACATGTTATGCCAGCCACGCATCACTTCCGGAGGTGGGCGGTACTGGATTGGCCAGGTGGCCTTGGATTGAAACCGAAGGCGCCTAGTGCTTAACGGCGCATTTCGCGGTAGGAGGTTGCTGCAGTGTGTGCAGGTAATCACATACGACCTCCTGACACGGAAAATACCTCCTTAGAGCGGCTGAGCGCGACTTTTGACTTCAACGTATTTTTGATGATTATGTTCTTCTCGACGAAGCTCGGTATCGGTGTGTAGGCCACGATAACTGTGCAGGCCGGGAATCAACCAATTGTTTCTCTTCCAAAGGTCCAATTTAGCTTTTTTTCTCTAAATTTTCTGAATTCATCCAAACCCACTGGTCAACGTCGAGTTAGCTTGTTATTTTGTTCGAAAATTAGGCAAGGAGTACAATGGCGAACATAAGTGGAGAGAAAAGCAAAAGGCACCCTAAAAACACCAAACACCAAAATTTTCCTTGTGAGCAGGATGAAAATCACACGAGGAATCGGCAGCAGCTCATCGAGGGTTTTCGCCTGCATTCCCGCGCGGATATCCACTCTCGCCACCCGCGAGTCTTCTGTGCCCTCCCTGCGTATATTAACTCTCGATAGAGAGCCTTAGTCGAGGAATTCCTTGACTGTTCTTCACCCTGCTTGTGAGTTCGGCCGTCGTATGATGGAGAAACACAGCACGGCAGCACACAAGGCAAGGGCTTAGCGCCGTTGTCTTGCGCTTTTGAGTCGCGACGTGCCGCGCCTCCTGTGCATGGGGACACGTCTTTCTCACTCTAAGGGGACTGGTCGTGGGACCTAGTCCGACTCTAGTTTTTGTCTCCATGGCGGTGTGTACTTCCGGGGAAACTCACAACACCGACACCTTTGCTGTCGCTTGGTTTGAGGAATAATTTCCCACCATTATTTGGAAGTGTAGTGAATGGTGCCTCCTCTACCAGACCTTGAATAAATGCTTTGCAGGGATACTCCGCAGAAATCACACGTCGTTGCACAAGTGCAGGAAAATGTCGAAGTTGTGTTGAATGTTTCAGCGACGAAATCACAACTCCTAGATGACAGTATAATGTTTGAAATGTTGTGTCTTTGAACAGCTAAGTAAGTAATTGGATGGCGCCAGTTTTGGAAAATGTAACAAAGCCTACCTGCGCTCGGTAACGCTAGTCCAAACATTGTGGGGGAAGTCCGGAAGAGCTATAATGCAGCCACGTTGTGACCCACCTGATTTACTTTACAGACCACCAAATCATCTGTTGTTAACGTTTCTGAGGAAATACCTAGAAGATGAGAAGCCATCAAATTGGAAAGGTGAAGAGAAAATTCACAAACAGAGGTTGAATTATGTGAATGACTACTATGTTCGAGTCTATCAAAGTGCTTCGTTTTGCCTTATCATTGATTGATCTTACACACTGCGTTCCAACGTTTATACTCCCACAACTCTTCTTTCTCCTTCCTTTCCCGCTACTTATTGTACAGCAATAAAACTACCACTATTTTTCAGGTATCACCACCTTACGAACATATTATGATCACGGTGAACGGCGACGTACCCTGGTGGGTAAGGTGAGCTAATGTGTTTTCGCTCTTCACACTGCTATGCTCTTATACATAGGGATGAACTGAGAAAGAAATTCATTCCCGCTGATGTTGAAGTCTTGGTCGAGAAAGGATCTATAGCCTGAACCCATGTCTGAAGTTTGGCACGTTTAATTCCTCTTTTTTCAAGAAAAATGTATGGAACGTCCACATGCAAAAAAGTAAGAGCTGTAGAAGAATGTGTTTTCAGAGCAACACATTTTTTGCCACTCATTGAATACCGTAATATTTTTCAGTTTTATTTTATTCAGATTCAGTTGTTTCGTTAACGTTTGTAATTTTACTTAGATTATTTATTTGATAAGACGCAAGACTGAATGGTGTTGCTGCATTGCATCAGCAAGCGTAATCTCGCACTGGTTGCTGTTGTCGACAGAAGTCCTCCAGCAGAATGCTAGCAAAAGAGTCCTCTATACGCTGATAAAGTCCATGTTCGCTGCCCTCATCGTGTTCAAGATGCGATGCCATCTGCCATCGCCATCGAGCTCAAGGATGCTAACCGTAACCACTACAGCCTGAAGCTGCTGCATAATTTCTCAAATCGATTCAATGTTGAATAATTCCCTATTACATTAGCAATTCTCTCAAAATCAACCTTTCAAAAAACGTCTTAAGGGTACACAACCCGTAGAGAACCTCGTCGAGGAGCTCGACCAGTGCACCATGTTTCGGGGGAGAATTTTCTTGATGTCATCCGGCCACTATGAACGTTTCCTATGATGTGCTCTTCTTCTAATTTGGAGCACTTGGGCGCGCTTAGCGTGAATGAATTATTCGAATGCGGAGACTTTTTGTTGCCCTCCCCCTGTGTTGTACGAGCGAGCGCGTTCTGCAGCTAGACTTTACTTGAGACATTTTGAAGGTTCTCCAAAGTATGTAAATTAGTGCACATCTTTCGACATCATGAAATGCATAATAGGATCCCTAATCTCCAATCTTCCCGTGCTGCAACACAACCACGTGTATCCTTGTTAGGAGTATATGTTTTCGATTTTTTCGATGTTTTTCGTCCTAATCCAACTTTGCTCATTAGGTATCAGCCAGTGAGCTACAAACTTATCTCACGAAGTGGTAACGAAGATGAGTTCCAGGAGATGGTGAGCAGATGCAACAAAGTTGGCGTGAGGTAGGTCTAACTTTGAGAAGATCACTTTGTTGAAGCAACGCCTCAGCAGGGTTGAAGTGGGCTAGGCGTACAGCAGCGCACCTCCTCTTGCCAGCCGTCGATTCGTTCACGATCGGCATGCACCGTGAATCAACTTTTGCGATCGTTCTGGGACACAGGAACTGTATGAAGTCGATTCACGATGCAAATCGTGATAGTGTACGAATCCCCACAGCTGGCAAGAGGAATACAATTTCTGTACGCCACACCCTCTTCGACCCTGCTTAGGCTGTTGCTCTATCCATGGCAAGAAATAGGTGGATAGAAGCGGCATGTTAACCGGCAAGAAATAGGCGACTACATAGAACCCGCATGTATAATAACACTACATTTATCATGAGATACATGCTTTATTTCGTTTAGAAATTGTCATCATTGAAGCTTTCAATAATAATTTAGCACCACATTCCCGTTTTCAGAATTGTCGTTGATGTTATTTTGAACCACATGACTTCAGTTTGGCATAAATCTACAGAACCTGGACTAAACACCACCGGTGGGAGCTATTTTGATGGCACACCTTTTGCAGAAAATTACCCTGAAGTAAGAGCACAATGTATGTCAACTCATGCTAGTAACGAAGATGCATACTTTAGGTACCTTACACTAGCTCTGACTTTAACGACTTTCGATGCAATCATAATATTACAGGCGAAGACTATGTAAGGAATATGGCAGGTGTAAGTGTAAACTTTACAATTCTGTGCACTTATGAAGGGATGACGATACCTTGGTAGAACATAGAATTAAGGTTAGAAACTGCCGTCTCGACGCTCTCGCTGATCTGAACCAAGGCTTGCCTGGAGTGAGAAAGAAATTGGTTGCATTCCTCGACAGGCTGATTGATTATGGTGTCGCAGGCTTTCGGTGAGTACTGTATGAAGGCGTTCGAAAGTACTCACTATGATAATGAAGACAAGGCCCGGGTTAGTCTCATTAGTAGGAAGCACGTAGCGAGTGAATGAATGTATTGTAGCTTGCAGAGGTTGTGCCACCTGTAGCGTCAAGTGTGGGTCCATATTCAAAAAGTTTACGGAAACTATGCAATGTTCTGAAACGTTAGAGCGCTTAAAAGTGAACGATAATCGATTTGTTACCGTGATGCTATTTGTGAATTCCGCACAAATCGTTGATGCTACAATTCCCTTCCAGAGTATCATATAGCACTCAAGGTTAGTACACTAGTCTGCAAAACTCAAAGGCAAAGTTCGGGCTCAGACCGACCTAATAAGCCCTTATAGTGGCTGGAAGAACGTGGGACGCAACTAGAGGAGGCGCACCACGTTCAAAACGCGTCACTGGGAAGCTATGCGCTAGGGACTTTGACACGCTCCACCAATTGCGACACGCTCTTTCCACCGCTCGACATTGTGTCTGCGTTGCAATGTAAATGCTATGCTCTCTCCAATCGGATTTCTCTATCGCTCTCTACGCTCACATCCCCTCTCATCCCCCTGTCGGCCTTTTGAACTTCGCAGCGTAGAGCGAAAACTCGTATTTCCTTTGTTTTTCATCATTTTTCTCCTTTTTTCCACTGGCGGTCCACGTCCACCCCTAATACCACATTTGAATGGGAAGCCCCATCGATTCAATCTCGAATCATGCCTTTAAGGCGTCTATTTTAGTGCTGCGAACCTGGTGGGGGAAATAGTACGCATTATTTACCATCCCTCCCATCCCATTTTCAGATTTGACGCTTCGAAGCACATGTGGCCAGAAGATGTGAGGGCGATTTTAACCGCCACGAAGAATTTGAGAGCAGACGTAAGTCACTATATTGCACTAAAAAAGATCTATAGTAGGGAGGTGGAGCAGAGCAGAGGTGGCAAAGTAACCGCAAAAGACGTAAGGAATCGAGTTCGAGAATCGAAATCGAGACAGAGTCGAGACAACCCAGGAGCAATTCAATTGCACCAGGAGAGAGAAGACGGGGAGCGTTGGAAACAGGAAAAGCGGAAAAAGCAAGAAGACCTTCTTGCGACTCGGATACGCTAACTTGGGAATTTTTTCTTACTTAAGTAGCTGGAACGACGCAGCACAATATGGAGACATATAAGAGAGATGAATAAACTGAAACAATCATGCAGAAAGAAGTTCGAAGAACTAAAGACCTCAAGGCACAACCCAGGCAGAAGTCGGTAAACGAATTCCCTTCGGCTTGAAGGATGTGACACTAGAGGGTATCCACGGATGCGACACTTCCGTGCATGGAACTCACCCGACTAGGGCGATGCGGTCTTACAAAAATAGGTGCAGCAGCTTCAGTGTTCCGCGATGGCAGCAATTTATTATCTGGCATCCTCTCATTTGTTGTGTGCTCTCCTCTTAAACTCTCCTCTCCACGCTCAGCCTCTCATTGCCTGTACAACCGCATTACGCAGGTGAACAAGCCCTTAACCTGAGTGTTCTCGACACTTAATTTTCTTTTTGCGTTACTGCAGGCCTATGCATCAATACTGATATAATACTGTGCAAGAATAGTACTAGTAGAGTCCTGGAACATGAGTTCAAGTGAACTCTCTAATAGTAAAATGTATTTAAAAGGTTGACGACAGCGCAGGACACATACGTCTCGCACTTTGCAGGCCATGACAGCGCGGGGCGTATGTGTCCTGCACCCACAACATTCATTCTTCCCATACGCGCCCGATTGATATCCGAGTTCTCTGCATTTAGAATATCCCATAGAATAAACTTAGCAGTAGCTACAGAGATGTTGGCCCCAGAACGGTTACGAAGGCTTCAATCTGGAGGAGCACTTCTGAACCTCACGAGATCTTCAGCCTGGTTTTCAGTTTCCACTTCATTAAATGGCTCACAAGGTTATAAGAATAGTAGTATTAAATAAAGAACCCGAGAGATGGCAAGATATAGGTCTGATTGTAACAATCAAGGTATGATTGACCAGCTCGGCACCGCACGCTATTGCGCGCATGATACGGAAGGCGTAAGCGAAACGTAGCAGATGGTGGAGCGTTTCCTTCACCGCTAAGCAATAAGTTTCCTCGTGAAATGCGTTAGCCGACTATTCCATGGATTGCGTCCGTTCTTGCTGAAGCTCATACGCTGATACGCGCGGTGGACCGCGGAGGTAAAGAGGTGTCTGTAGACAACAGCCATCATTGAATGTCTGGACAATTTAGCGGTCGAATAATAGTTGCTGTGTTGTTGATGTAGAATATCCAGTACTTTCTTCGTATTATTTCGAAGATCCACCATACATTCTCAGGAACTTTAGGAGTGTAGTCGAGTGGTAGTCGGTGCTTATGATAGCATCGCAAATGAAGTGGTATCAAAAAATGCGTAACCTAAAATCTGATTTCAACTGCCCTCACTGTCCTTGAGCATATTGTTATTATCAGCCCTTATCAGCCGTTATCAGTTTTTGTCCCCCACCAAACATGTTCCCGTTCCATCCTCCACATCACTTGTCAGAACCAACGCCTCACCGCTGCTGAGACACCTGATGTTAATTTCGTGAAATTTGGGTCTTGGCGCCTCTTATCAGCCTTTATCACCCATTATCACTTTTTGTCCCCCCACCAAGCATGTTCCCGATCCACCCTCCACATCACTTGTCAGAACAACGTCTCACCGCTGCAGGTACACCCGCTGTGAATTTCGTGAAATTTGCGTTTTGGCGCCTCTTATCAGCTCATAATAGCCGTTATCACTTTTTGCCCTCCACAAAACATGTTCCCGTTTCATCCTCCGCATCATCATCCTCAACAAACACAAACACACACACGCACATACACACACCAACAGACACACTTAGCCGCCTATATATAGTAGGATGTTTACGTCTACTGCAGCTAGGTCTGACAAATATAAGATTTTCATTGTTATTTCCTCTTAAAGGAGGACTCCACCGAAAGGACGAAGGTCGAGTTAGGGAGAACTTGCCTAGTGGGGAGACCGGCGAACATTCTCAGGGTGCGAACAGGCACGCAATCGGCAGCGGCAGATTTGACCTCGGAGAGCTAGAAGGGCTCGGGTCCGCCTGTCTCCGCCCACCGTCTGTCTAATCACTCGCCACAGGTCTATACGCGGCGATTGATTGGACAGCGGAG
>KZ345114.1:128826-141453 GCA_002352805.1 Teladorsagia circumcincta
GGTCTGGTTTTCGCCCCCGACGACTTGCGGGGCTTGTTGCATACGGCCCCAGATGTGTCTGCAGGCTGCATCAAGCAGTGCAAGTGGTGATGGCTTCCAAAATATCCACCTCCTGTTTTGTAGCTTGTATGGATGAATGGTGACTGCAGTTAGTGACGACCAATTGAAGGCGATAAATCGGCTAATCTTCCATTGATAGAAAATCCACAAAATTCGTGAACCAGTCGTCCCTTGTGTTTGGTCTGAACTGCAGACGCACCTGGCTCCCAGACACCAAGGTCGTTTCATACGCTACCATGAGGCGCTAGGATGTACCAAGCACGTATGAGCAGAGCGTAATCCTCATGTATGCTCCGTACGTCTTGGCTCATGCCCCATGCGTTCCAACTGCGACTGGATCCTGCAGTTTTTCTCGGGCAGCTTCATATTTCGAGCACACAAACAGACAGGTAAACAGGCAGACAGACAGGCAAAAAGGCAGACAAACAGACAGACTGACTGACTGTCTGACTGGCTGGCTGACTGACTGACTGACTGACTGACTGACTGACTGACTGACTGACTGACTGACTGACCGACTGACTGACTGACTGACTGACTGACTGTCTGACAGACATACAAACATACAGGCATACGGACTGGCAGACAGACAGACAGGAGACAGACTGACTGACTGACCGAGACTGAATGACAGGCATACAGACAGTAGGCAGGCAGCAGACAGAGAGCAGACAGACAGAAGGACAGACAGACAGACTGACTGACTGACTGACCGACAGAAGGCAGACAGAAAGACAGACAGACAGACAGACAGACAGAAAGCCACACAGAAAGAAAGACAGACAGACAGACAGATAGACAGACAGACAGACAGACAGACAGACAGACAGACAGACAGACAGACAGACAGACAGACAGAAAAACAGATGAACAAACAAACAAACAAAACAAAACAAACAGATAAATGCTTCGTAGGGAATTTTGTTGAGCCGATGCAAGTCACGCACATCGTGCCCATCAAATGCATTTCTGCACATGTTATTCTCATATACTTCAGTTTAGCTCAAAAATCAGGCTCCATTCCAGCAAAGTGGAGTTTTGGTCCCTCACCACTGTGGCACCGTAAGTTTATTGATAGTTCGTAGAATCTACTTATAGGTGGTTACGGACACTCAGCGACTTGCATTCGCCAGGCGTGGGAAGGGTTTCTTCGCCGTGAACGGGAACTGGTATGCTTGGAGCAGGTGAGGAGTCCGGGACGAGTATTACCTTTGCTCTCAAGTACGGCCTTCCATTTTCGATAGAAAAGTCTAATTTGGCTCCTGTTTGTCATATATAGTATGGCTCAGTAAACGGGAATGGGTATAAAAGGGCACGCGGGTAATGGATATTTTATTAGCCACCTTTTTCCTGACTACTCATCATTGAAATACTTGGAAGAGCGAAAAATCATCGGCAAAGCCGATGGACTGTTTACGGCAATAGTATGTTTTATTTGATAGTAATTGATGTTACTGACGAAAAATGTGCTCTACTTTTCATACAGAAGGCCGCTGCGTTATTTCAATTTTGGAGCCCCGCGTCACCCTTCTGAGCGCAGTCCTGGCCGTATTAGTGATGAAAAAGCCTCCTACGACCGCATGAACCTGACTGTGGCTCAAAACATATCGGGATTTTCCTCCTCAATCTAACACACGGGTACATCGAGGTAATGCGGTGCGGTTTCAGTGCGGATTCAATGCTTTTCAGAAAAGGGTTGGTGGTTTGTTGAGCGAGCTGATGCAGAGTCAAAGAAACACCAAATTCAATCATTGTGTGCTTCTTGGTGCTTTGTATTACATCCGGAAGCCTTTCATTTTCAGGTCGTTCGCTACCACGTTGCCTCCTGGTGAATACTGCGATCAGTACGGTGGCAGCCTACAAAAAGGGAAGTGTACTGGACGTACAATTTCCGTGAACAAGAACGGTAAGAAACTGGCAGCGGCTGCTGTTACGTTGATCAAAAAAGAAAATCAAGTGACTTTCAATGATTCAATCCATCAACATCGAGGACAGAGAGGGGGGAAGAAGGGGAGGAACGGACTGAACTGCAGACCGACTGCGAACGTTCTATCCGACTGAGAACGACATCTATGGTCGATCATATCAAATGGCTACCAGCCAATATCTTACCAGTTCTAGCCTTCGTGAGCGCAATATAATACAAAAACGAATGTCAGGCTCAGCCTCACTGGAGAAGTTTTTCTCGTGGATAGAGGTGCTAGGTCCATCATGCAGTGACCACGCCACTTTCGTGTCTCTGACGCTAGGCGCTAGGGAATTTGATACTCCAACACTCCAAATAATCCCTGCTCGCCCACCATGCAGTGTCTTATCTGTGTTCTATGTTGACCCGTTATGTTCTCTCGACTCGAACTTTTTTGTCCTCTCTCCGATTCACATTATCCCTTGTTTCGCTGTCTGCTTCTCAGACTTCTCTGCAGCGTAGAGCATAAGGTTATATATTCTGCGTTGTAACGATTTCTTTTCTTTTTATCCCTACTGTAGCTCTAGTTCACATCTCTGCTCTCATTTTCAAGTGAAATTACCACATCAATTGAACATCGTTTTGAGATGAGCGTAGATTTTATCCATTTAGGTTATGCTTTCATCCATATAAACCACAACGAAGCTGTTGCCTTCTCGCTGGCTTCTCGAAAAGGTGCAATCCTATTCTATTTGTTAAATGCCTGGTCATTGCTCGACAGTACTTCGTCTGCTTCAGGTGATCTTCCTGTGGTACAGTCTTCCTATAAGAAAACGCTAATATTCCTGAGAAAGTCTACACGTCCAACTGAATACGTCTTCCTCCGTGGCGGGAACACGATCAACCACTGTAATATCATTCAGTAGAAAATGAATTACAATCAAGTGATCGGTTTCTTCAGTCTGCGCTCCGGGTCCATTCCAGCAAGACACTGACGCATGTGCTATTCCAATCATTCACAATACAACCGTGCCATACCTTTATAACGCATACCGCTGGTGGAGCCAAGGAGATAAGTATCTGGATTTTGAAGGAGGCGAACGGGGACAAGGTGAGTTCAACCAGTTTCCATTGTCTGAAATCAAGTGGTAGGTACGGCACATCGTCGCTATGGAATTGAGTGGTAGGTATGGTATGTGGTGCAGTGGAGATTTAAAAAAGAAGGAGAAGGTGGAATGGCCAAACTGCCAACTGATTTCCGGTTAAGACGATCCTATCCGTTGAGGGTGATAATCTCGCTAGTCGGCTAGGGTGACGTGCCATCAAATGTCATATTGATAACGCATTACATAGATGAACTGCTAGGTATTGTAGTGTTCCAACAAAGTCAAATTCGAAGGATGATGGTGTGTCAGCATTCAGCCCGCCTATGTTATCATTCAGCTATCTGAAAGCTAGGCATGGTGATCACTGCGGGTAAGATGATGCTGGGGTGTGCCGTTCTGGCGACAGCGCCTTCTCGGTCCTTCAGATGCACGGATTGCTTCGAATAGCTCAAATTCGTTTGAATATGGAACCAAAGCTACGATGAGGAGCGTAGTGAAGAATAAAGAGTAACATTGTTATCGGAACCTTTTTCCTTATGTGAGGCCAACTGTGGCGAAACGATGAGACATCAACGAAAATAGTAAATAAATAGATGAGCACGTTGTTCAAGAGTACGTAGGCAGCGCGAATGGGGCGAACGAGTAAAATATCAGCGGTCGCAGCGTTCAGGACGAAGCGCTGCGCCATTATCGCGCACTTTGGGATCCTAATACACCAGTCTTGACACACCCACGGAAAGAACGGGCCTATCTCTGGGGTCTAATCGTAAACCGTGCTCTCAAGGATCTAGTGTCCCTCTTCATGATGTATTTATGCATCTCCACTTCTTCAACATTGACATTTGTCGCAACATCTGGCTATGGTACGTATACCATGAAAAGCTGAGTCGGGATGAAATGGTGCCCTGGTAGCGTAACTGGTAGCGCACTTGCCACTTGAAAGCGAGAGGTGCGGGTTCTAGTCCCGCCTGGGGCGAAAGTTTTGTTCACAACCCAGCATTCTTGTAAAACATTCGCAAGGCGAACTGCGGCCAAACAGCAGTTAACAATCAAAAACAAGTCAAAATCTTTCTAACTCTGTTGAAAGAATGGTTCCGCAAATTTGGAAGACGTATTTGAGATCAGCGTCCGAAAACACGTCCGTGAGTATAGGTTTCATTTCAAATGGCCACTTCGACCTGGGATCCTTCCCTTTAAGTATTTTTTGGGGGCTCAACCCGTGAAAAGGGGACAGCTCATTAAAAATTACATAAATATTGAGTAATTAAGAAGATCACGGGGCCTTACATTCAGACTTCTCAATACAATTCCTTGAGCAGAAAAACGAAACACTTCTGGGCTATCTGAAATCTGTTTTTTGAGCCCTTTCCGATATGGGAACTTCTCCATCTAATGGGACGCCTTATTCACATTACAGATTCCATGATAGATTCTTGATACATGATTCTTCCCTTGTTTCTGCGAACGGTAGACATCAGCCCAAGGACCAGGGCAAGCCTTAGGGTATGAGAGCGATATCTGAAGAAGTTTCCAAGAGTTTTACCTCCATACAGGTACTTACAACGGCCGCAAGGCCTATGGAACACCACTTGCGTATTCGACGAACGATGATGATGTCCTTGAGTACCAACCGTATAACAAATACGGTGACAACTACTGGATGGTTCAGCTGCTTATGGACTGCGTGAAGACCGAGCGTGGATGGTTTGACCTCAAGGTGCTTTTTCAAAATCATCGTTAACATCCAGTGTACCGCGATATTTCAGGGTTATATGGTGTCTAATCATTGGAATGCTTGGGAACCAGACTTAATACAAGGCAAATGTTCCGGTAATATTGGAGGAACAGCGCCATACTCGTCGAAAAACCACATAGCGAAATGCGGCGCAGTAAATGTATTCACTTGGGGCAGCGGCGAATGTATAATAGATCACGTTTAATTGTTATTCTTGACTGAATGAAGAAGAAGCATTTGATATCATCTGCATGCGACCATTGCTTGAGGTTTGGTTATCCATGGAGTTCAAATGCACGCAAATCCACGTCATAGTGGTCCATGTGAGGCCGATGCCAAACTTTGCGAATGGCAAGCGAATCGCTGGATAGGAGCGCTTTGCTAGGAATCGCTATGTACGAGCGGCGCACCAGCGGTTCCTTCGAAGAAAGTGGCAGATCCAGACTCGCGTCACTTTCGAACAGCTACACCGTTCAAACCCCTAGCGCATCGCTCGTACCTCGCTAGTTCTGACATTGGCCTTATGTATGTGAAATTTTTCTTGCTGTTTCATGGTCATCGCTTCATGGAGGATCAGTTCTTGCCTTTGGCAACTGCCGCAACATACCTGAATAACCTAAAAACCTCTGGAGGCTGCAATAGAGTGATCGCACATGATTGAAGTTTATTTAACAAAATCGATGTGCATTAGGAAAGAAGTTTCTCGCGGCTCAATTCTGCCAATGGTTCCATACTTCTCGACCCAGAGCCCAAGAAAGAGCGATTTAGAAGACAAAGAACTGTGAGCTTCAAGGCTAAAATTCAATCAAATGGAAACCTCCAATATCCGCGTCATCATCCACTTTGGAAACTCTGATAATTTGGTAAACTCGCGAGATACGCAGGACACCTCACATTAATTTGGTTATTTAGCCGAGAATAGAAGCAGAGGGTCGAGATGGACCAACAGTAAAAGATCTCTGAAAACATCCAAAGAATCATCAAAAGAAAAATCGTGATTTTATCTCAGCCATAAATTTGAGATCCATCGTCCACGACAAGATCGAGAAGAAAGAAAAGAATTGCCTTTGCTCTGGTAAACAATTTGGAAAAATGGAAGGACTTGTGCGCATTTGAATTCCTGCCGGACAAATGCTGAGGGGGAGAATGTTTCTATATGGTTCTCTGGTTATTGTCACAAGGGAATCGCTTGACCTTTGACTTACTGTACTAACATTACACACTTCTACTGCTTCATATTCTATCGAATTTCTTGTCTCTATTCTCCAAAATTGAGCGCTTTAACACGTTGACGACAGCGCGGCAACTATGTATGCCGCCATTTTTGCACCTCATGGGACATTGTGGCAACTATAATTGCCACACCCTTCACATTCAGTTTTCTCTTGAACGCGAAATTCTTCCCTAGGTTTTTGTTCTCATCTTTTAGAACATACACCATCGTAACCATAAACGACTCGGTCCTAAATAGATTAGATATACAGAATGAGAACGTGGTTTTTGAACCTCACGAAATTCTCAGTCCACTTCGAACTTCGATTTTTACCTGGGTATAGACAAGCGAATAGGCAGAGAACATAGCGATCATGCAAAAAGTTACAGCATCCGATTCTATCAGAAAATGGACCAGTTGCAGAGCATCTTCTACATGAACATCATAGTCAATTCCAATCATTTTATATGCCTGAACAGGCGTCTAATTGAGAGAAATTTCTTGTAAACACGCCACTTCTGTGTGCATTTTTATCATGTCAATGAACTTACTTAAGTTAGCCCCTGCGGAAGTATGTTCTCCTTGTGGGGTTCCAAAAACGCACCTCATGAGACAAAGCGGCTACATAGTTGCCGCGGCGGCGGCGCCCGCGAAATTGATTATGTCAGGCGGCGGAAAAAGCCAAAACGCGTTATGTCGTCAACGTATTAACCGAATTTTTTCATTGCGTCGCCTGATACGTAGTCGCCCCCAAAGCGCACTTATTTCCATGCCTCGCCTTCGGCTCCACGCGACTTAGTACCTTCGACCGTCTATAAAGTGTGTTTTCGCGAGTTTGTTTCTCTTCGAAAACCGAATATTTGACGTGAAACTTTGTGTGTTGTCTCTAGCGATCACAACTGATACACTCACGCTGGGAAGAATGTTAGAATTTTTCGTGAGCGATTCTTTCGAGCAATTTTACGACTACAGCCCCTAGGACTCTCGCATAATGGTCGGTGGAGCACCAGGTGTGAATTCTCGAGACTTATCGCCTCTGCCTGGCAATTTCATGCGGCGAGCTCAAACAACAACCTCCGCAATTGTCAACCGGTTCGCCTTTCTCGTTCTTAGGCGTTACTTGTGCGGCCTAATCGTGGGGTATAGGTAAAATAGCGTTCTATTCAGTCATCATGACATCATAACTCAGCTTGGGCTCAATCTCGCCATTCTGTTTGCAATCAACAGAAACACTCGATCATAAAAGCAGTGTTTAGTTTGAGAAGTTAATAAAATTCGAAAAATGTTTAGTGTTCTTGTAGGCTTTCGAGTGCTTTGGTTTCAGTGCGCACTCGTCGTGCTTACCAGGGTGTAACGGTCGAGGCATTCCTCGACCATGACTCTCTACTGTGCGAGATTATGTCGAGAGTGAATGCCCGTGTGCAGGACAACGGCAGGTGGAGAGAGTGAATATTCGCGCGCGAAAGCGTTAAAGAACAAGGAAAACCATCAACGAGTGTTCCACAATCCTAGAACGATTTTCATCCTGGTGCATATTTCTTCAGAGTGCACGATGAAAAGAACATCATCGTTGAAATCTTTATGCATGCATTTGAGCAATCTCATACAACAAGTATCAAAATAGATCGACACTGCAGCTGTGTTCGCTGTCATTCCTGGAGAGAATGCACTTGCGAGAGTCTTGACGTCGATATCCACAATTTTTCACCCCTAGGAAAAGTTAATTAATGAATCGAGAAAGGGTTTTTAGAAAAATCTTTGGAGTTCACCCACGCTCAGCCATTCCAGCCAGTCCTTCTTGGAGGTGGAGGGGGAGGAGGCGGTGGCGGACACCCGGGCGGTGGAGGCGGAGGGGGAGGTGGTGGACGAGCGCCAGGCCTAGGTGGTGGAGGTGGTGGAGGTGGTGGAGGACATCTAGGCGGAGGTGCGCGCGGACGGTTACCTGAAAGTATTTTAACGAAACCTTCCGAGTAGAAATAACATTGTCACCTTAATATTTATCACTTGTATTTACTTTTTATATTTCTATATATCTATATATTTACATATTTATTTTTATATTTATATGCATTTCATACCTTTATTTATTTATTTCTTTGTTTTTATTTATACTTACTCAATCCCAATGTTCACAGAACCAATTTGTTCATGAGCGCTGAGTGCTTGTCAAAGAACAGAATTTGCAAAGATGTGGGTCGCTGTGCCCTCTAAGGCCGATGTCACACTCAGTGAATCGCGACTGAAAGAGTCGCGACCAGCGAATCGCTCAACGGCCTGGTACCGCAACGCGGCTACGGAGGCTACCGGGTCGCTAGTAGTGGGTCGCTCGAATGTCATAATCTGAAGACGATGAGGGAAGTGAAAGAGGGGCTGCTCCTGCAAATAGAGGGAAATCTAAGGATTACGTCGTGAAATCCATCAGAGAAGTACCTTGCGCGTCGAAAAATTGGTCGTTTGCGTTATGGGCAAAGCTGCTCTTTTTTTTGCCCCGCTGTTTTTCCTTCATCCTACGAAGTAAAGAAGAACACAGGGCCCAGCTACTAAAACCCCAACTTCTCATTTGTTGGGGTGGTTTGTGGCTCGTGTGAATGCAAAAGTAGTATCGGCGCCATTTGCAAAATTTTCTAATTAATAAGTAAGTAATCCAACGGCAGGGGTAGTCTAGAAAAAAAGCAAGCTGGACGCAGTATCCCTCAAAACTTTTCCGAGCGTAAAGTATGGGTAGAGCAACTGTTTGTATACCAAGCAAATCAGCAATTGGAATGAAAGAAATAATGTGAGCTCAAATCAACAGTCTCAGAACGAATTCGAGGAGTTGTGCGGTCGGTAACGAAGTCATAGGTAGGAAGCTGACTAATGATGAAGAAAAAGGGGAAGAAAAGGCCGATGAGACCTCGAAACGAGGACTCCCCCTCCTCGGTTCAGAAATGAAGAGAAGGATGGGGTGGACGAGCTGTCCGAACTGCCCGCGCCGAAATTGCGATTGGTGACAAGTAGCCGCAGTGCCTTCCTATTTGCCAGCAATTGCCATTGGGGCGCAATGCGTCGTCAGGTGGCTGCGAACAACCCGAGCAAAAATACACTGCTTCTGCAAGGCCAGGTAGTCGCAAGGCACCAGGTAAGTTGCTGTAAAGGATCGGCCTAAAGTAGGCTTGGTGCCCCGAAACGACCGCGAATGCCTGCGCATCCGATCTAGCACTCTTCACGACGGCAAAGGGGAGGCGTCCCCCCCCTCGTCGCCAGTGATTCTGTCAGTACTAGCGGCATTTTAAGGCGAGTCTTTTGGTCAGTTTCTATACGTGTGTGCTTGACTAGGGCTAGCGCATCGTCCCACACCAGTAGCATTAAGTTTTTAGAACTCTGCTGATACTACTGCTTCGATTTTTGGATGCATAAGTTTTCTTGAGAAAGCTTACCCCACTGTGCTGAAACAACTGCAGCGCTGACCAGGAGCAGGAGCATTACACATGCCCTCATTGTGATCTGAAAGATGTGATGCGAAGCTTCAGAATATTGTAAGCGCAGAACACAAAGCGATAATGCAAATGATAACATTTCACAGGAATGCAGGGTTATGAACAAAATCCCCCTCAAGCGATACTCGAACCTGCACCTATCACTTACCTTTTTAGTGCGCTGCATACCACGCCGGTGTGCAAAGCTTGAGGACAAAAATGATATCTCACTTCTAAGGAAGCTAACTCGATGAAATTGGGAGCGTACATAAAGGGGACTGCTCGAGTACAGCACAGAGGATTACAGATACAAGAGCGCAATGAAAAGAAGAGAAAAGAGGATTTTTCTTCAGGGACAGTGATCGAAGCGGTTGCTGAGTAAAGCTATTAAACTTTGTGGTGACTCTTCGGAGAATACCGCACCATATCGCCTGGACTTTTATAATAATCATGTTCTACAATGGTCCTCGGTGCACTACGTGCTCCTACTTCTTGCCATGTGCGGATGAGTTTGGGATCACAGTTTCCTTTTAACGCAGAAGAACATGCGATCATGTAATCGCGGTTCAATCCCAATTTCTCGGCACCTGGCGAACGTTCTTGCCTATGGGCCCGCTCAAACGGAAGACTAGGTTTGCGTGTTGTGCGGAGAGACCATCCCTATTCAGTCGACGCCCCACTCTTCAAACTGGAATTGTGTGCCTCACGATTCTGATGACTGTTTTCATTTTGCAGCTTTCAACTGTGGTTCTTGCCTGTTGCAAAATATAGCGATCACCTGCGGTTGTGGGCGACCGTAGTCCAGCAGCTCGTCTCCCTCTGGCAGCAGTGGCTGTGATCCATATTGCTCCCCGTACACACTAAACAATGCTATGAGCAACCAAAACTCCTGGATTACACTCGTGAGACCCTGTTCCCTCTTCCAATTTCCTATGTTTCTTCCTCGTATGAAGTCACCCTAGCAATATCTCAGAGACTCGCTGTAGTGGAGAACACCATAACAGCCCAAATCAACTTCTTGCTGATTGAGGCACTAACATTCTTCAAGTTTCATCGAACCCCTACAGTGGCGAGTACCATTTGAACCAAGATCGAAGCCGACCGCATCATCTATGGGGCCCAGAATATTATACATGACTGAAGAAGCTCATCGTCATCGTACAGGCGGAGCGTCATCCAATTCCATTAGCTGATAAGCTTTGATAATTTGTTCACCTCATCCTCATCCATGGAGTTTTGCACACCAGTGAGCATAACCCAGAATTCCTGTGAATTATTCGTAATGCGAACTGCGCGCTAAAACTGCAGTTAAGAAACAAAACAAGTCAAAAGGTTGTGGATGTGACAATTACTTACTATTTAATGTCCTGTTACAATAAGAGACGAGCCAAATTCGAGAAAATCTCCGATAAGCAAGAAAAAAACAGGCAGATAAGGGGCCATGGGGAAGGAAGTGAATAGTCAGCGCAGAAGGGCAGTAGCCGCCAGCACTACAAGCTTTCGAATGGCGATTGGGAACATCGGATCCTGGGATAGCAGGTTTGCCAACATTACCGAGATCGGATAAAAAGAGGACTCGGAGAGGACGAAGTGCTCATTAGAGCAAATCAGAACATCAAAACAAATCTGCCGCTAATAAATCCACCCTTCAGCAGTAGTATATTTTGTATCACCAATACAATAAACTCAAAGGGAGCGATCACGCTGACTGTCAGGTAGAGCTGCTGACTACGCGTTGTCAACCGATAAGATCTGAGATGGATAGTGGCTGGACGAGCGTGACCCATGGAGGATACGATACCAGAAGATAGCAGAATATGGCTGCTCATGGTCAGAATGAAAATCGGACGATGACGATTACGGCATCATATCTAGAACGCTGTCATTGCAACCCATTCCACGTCCGATACTCGGTTAGCTGCTGATGTAATTCGATTTCCTTATCAAGGCGTTGATAAAGCGCCACCGCCCGTGAAGCGTCAAATATCGTCACATTGGGTAGGGTCCCTATCCCACCCACCACAGCCCTACACACACAAGCAGGGACATACTCAGCGAAACACATAGAGTGGGATATTGATTACTGGTGGAGAGATCATATTCGACGTGCGCACTTAACCGTGCACAAATTCGACATGTGTGAGGTTGCTGTCTTTGTTCTCGGCATAGCACACAGGGGAAGTTTTAAAGCGAGAGATTACGGTACTATCGGACTGGGTTTACGGTGGAAGTGGGGATGCTGAATAATGTCCCAGTGGCGAAAAAGCAAAGAAATCCGTCGAGATGCGTAGAACGGGACCCCTTCCTTCGCCCAATGACCTCCACCAACAGACGAGCTAGCAACCGAATAAGACGTCTTTCGCACATGGTAAACAACCACCACTATTGGTGGTGGTCATTCGTAAAAATGTAGAAGAATGAATACACTGACTAAGTCTTAGGAGGCTCTTAGGAGGCTGTGCTGGCATTTACGTCGGAATATTTAAAAGGTGTCTGTGTTTCAGCGGCCGGATAACATCTACCATTTTACATACTTTGCTTACTTTATGCCATGTTTGATCAAGGTTCTTTATCTGAGCTATGGAGAAGTGGAACCATGATGTACTGTGCGTTCGATGCTCTAGATCGCTAATTGTTAAATATGTACTTTGCGAACCAGTTTGTCGTTGTGTTTTTATTCACACCTCTCTTTTCTCTCTCTTACCCTCATTCACGTGATGCGACTTCTCTTCCAAAATTTGTTCTTCAGCTTCTTTCAAAATCGGTCATCGGCCAAACAATCGGTGATAGCGGTAGAAATTGTGATTTCGCGAACCTTTTGAATGGAAATTAAGGTATAGTAGGAAGAGAGTGGAGACTTCGTATACGACAAAAAGTGGACAGGTTCCTCACTCTCCGTAGTTCAGGTGAAGAGAACAGTTACAGTGAGTCTTCCCTTCACAATTCTATTTCGCCGCATAAAGGAAGTGTCCACGATAATTCTCATAGAGACGATAAGAAATGCAGTGTAGTGGAGTGGATAGGAGTCCTGACAAATGTTTCAATACCTTAGGTTTCACTGGCGGTAGCGCCTTATCAACGGAGTGATAAGCCGCCAAAGTCCACTTCCGGTAGGCAAAAATCAAGACTCGTCGTTGTGAAAAGGGTAGCAA